>JTDE01004247.1:38362-76248 GCA_014338405.1 Paragonimus skrjabini miyazakii
ATGATATGATATGATGACTTGCCTCGTCATCTTTGTAATCAATAGATATTTGAGGGTGCATATCTGGAACACTATTCGTCTAGCCCATTTACTAACCGGTCCTTTGCAAACTTATTTTATAATCAATGAATGGTTATGGCTGCCGATATATTACTCGTTGGACATAGGAAAACTGTTATTTTCATTAACGGAATCGTGCTTGTTGCAGCAAAATTACTACGTCAAATGAGACTAACAAATTATTGTTTTATACTTACGTGCTTAATAGGCGCAAGCACACCTTTGGATTGAACTCTCTCGACTCTCTGCTGCTGTCGTTAATCTGACGCGCTTATAAGATCCTGAATCTGTTGGCTCCGTCTGAACCGCATTCGGTTACCCTTTTCTACTAGTAAATAGGCGCTTCAGTGATGTGACCACAATATAATTAATTATGTGGCAGTTATGCGTCAGCGTGAACCACTGATCTATTGCTGTCTGTGATGATGATGATAATTAAGCTCATAAATTACGCATCCGAACTTACTATCCCTAGAAGCAGTCCATTTTTTCACTTTGTTTAATGAAAATCAACTACCCAATAACCCATCGGGTTAATTATTCCGGCTTCCAATTGTGCGATCCTGTGCTAGGAGAAGTCAAGTGCTCACATACTAGTTTGTTTGCCTGGTGGTCATGCTGGGCTACCAGCCATGTGGTCACGGGTTCGGATCCGGCTACTGCACGTGGGTTTGCCTAGGTTTAGCCGGTCTGAGAATGAATTCACGTGTACGCCCGGGTGACATTTAAACATCAGTATCAGCCATCGATATATTACCGTCAATGATGGTAGTGTGGATATGATGTAAAACTGAAAACGTTTATTTACTACTACTATTATATATATATATATATATATATCTATATAACCTTAAAATGAGTTGATCTGTTTGAGGAACTAAGTGAGCCGTGTCCCTTTGATATAACGGTGTGTGATGTGGTGTCACTTTCTGCGCAACGTACGCGGAGCGCTGTCAAGTTACTGAGCTTGGGTTCACAGAATTTTCCGCGGTCGTCGTATTTTTAATTTCCAACTTGAAATCCATTGGATTGTGCCATTCCAGTTCACTTACTTAGCATTTGTTCTCCTGATCGCTTTAGGATTCACCGATTTGTCTAGTTACCCTAATAATCGTGTTTGAATTTTACCTATCTTTTTTTCGTTTTCCCAGATCTGATCGCCGTTCGCGTTTGTCTTTGAGAGGACGAGTACCCAACTCGGCGGCCTATCCGGGTGGTTCTAGTTCTGGATTTGCACTTCCACAAGGCCTTCGTTCTCACTTGACGCGCTCGGCGTCTTCCACAACTAGTGTTACCCGCGATCCCTGTGATTTCCCCCATACATGCGAGTATTGTTTGAACGCATATCGTGTACAGTCTGGCCTGATCGAAGGTCGCATCCGTCAAAGCTTGGACGGCTCCATTCACCTGGGCGGTGATGCGTCGTCTGGATCTCTATTCTGTCGCTCCGGACTTCCCGAATTGTCGGGTTTCTCGCCTTTCACCAGCTCTGCTGGTCTTCTTTACAGCACCTTACCTACTGGCTTGGAGTTTCCCTCTGTCATCAACTCAGACAGCATCTCCAATCCGCAGCTTCGACGGTCTTGTGGCGCGGGTCTGGGTCGAATCGACTGTGAACCCATCACCCATCTGACATCGACTAGTCGTAGTAGTTTCGGTAGTATGGGTACTGGTGACAGCGATCGACACCACCGTTGCATTTTGCATCATGGCGTGACTTTGACCCCATTGTCTATTCAGACGAGACTCTATCGACGTCTCTACAGCTTAATCGATCACCCCTGTGTCAGTCTATATCATTCCTATCGTTCATTTGGTGGTTGCACCCACCGACCTCAGGCGATTACGTCAGTTCCTCATCGCTACTCTCTGTCTTTGCGGCACCGACACACTGTCACTCCTAGTGTGCCCCATCATTTGAATCGTGATCTCAAAGCGCCATCCCAGGATATCCCTGCCCAGACCACCTACTCCCCTACACCGGGGGCTCCTTGGAACGAGGTGTCAACCGGACAAGAAACATCACCAGGATTCATGGCGACATTCACGCCTGATTCGTTCACAGTAGCCAAATCTCCATTGTCGTATGACCCAGCGAGAAGCGAAGCGAAACCCCCCATAAATTCCGGTATTTTCTCACAACTGACCAGTTTTGAGGCCGGTGACCAGGTTGGTGATGCTCAACCAAGTTCACGTTGCCGACGCAATTCGGATCCAGAATGTTGGCAACAGATCCGCACGGGCCAGAACGTTGAGCACATCAAGTCCAGTCGCACACCAACGTCGACGTACTGCTCGGCAAGTACGACGGATCATTCATCCCAGTCCGGTCGGCACGTCACTATGCGTTTGGTCGGACGCCCTTGTGCAAGATCTGGCGTTCTGTCTCCTCCGAACGCGGATGGTTCAGTGCAATCTGTACAATCGATTAGCATACGGTTAGTTTTTCTCCCTTGTTTCAGTTACGCTGTTTTCGTATCTAAGATATTGAGGCTTCAGTATCTATGTTGTCAGCATCTGTATTTTGACCTCTAATATTCCTTTTAGCAAGCCAGGTAGTGCTTGGCTCACCCGTGACTCATATCGAGTTATGGCAATACTGTGCAGTGAACTTGGAGCGGTTCACACGGCTGCAGTTTCTAGTTACGGTTATCGCAACTGCTCAACAGTACTATCCAGCCCATATGTGACGTAGTATTTCCGTGACAGCATACGTCTTATGGTGTGAAAACTGAAAATCCTGTGCAGTAGTGTTTCGTGTGAAAATTTCGACGCACTTCGTATCGCATTATAAATTTTTCCGGGAACATTTGTTTGTGAAAGTCGATTTTATTGGTGCATGTAGTTTACAGTCTAGTGTACTTGTTAACCTGATCACAGTGTACGTAGCCTCAAGTGGAACAACTTATGTAGTTCATCTTCATTTGCAATTCATTCATTAGAGCTGATATACGGCAAGCAAATTCACTTTTTTATGGGTGGTACTCAGGTAACTGCTCTGTTAATTCCAACCGATAACCCCACGATAAGGACTTTCTCACCAGGTTGAAATCCGTGGTCTTAAAGAGTAGATCGTATTCGAAATTCTCTGTATCCCTCACGTTGTACGTAGCCAATGTATCTTACGCTTGACACAAATCATCCACTCAAATCTAATGTGCATGGAGTTGGATTTGCTCCCCACCAAGGTCGATGAGTGCATGTGATTGGCAGAATCTTTCACAGATTAGTCTGCCACTGACTTTGAACACTGAAACTAATAATTTCGAGCAGACGGCCATCCTTGTGGTATTGTATTTCAACACCACCCTTCGAGTTTTAAAGGGCAGCTGGTTGGTATTGCAGTCAACAATGGGCAGAATAGGGTTGGGGCTAAGTCACATTCCTCGTTCACGCCGTTGATACTGTAGAAATCACCACGAATCACCTTAAATATAGTGTACATTCCTATGCTGTTTGTTTGATGCCTCTTCAAGGACTTCCGTGTACTGTTTAAGCAATCTCAAAAGCTGCCATCTTTATCTTCCATGAACTTGGGACTGGTCTGCAAGTGCTCGGTAGGACAATACTTTTTTGCGTGGCATCAGAGTTTAATTGTCTCAGCAAAGTTTTGACGATTTTCGAAAAACGGAGATAATCCCAACTCGTTTGTTCTTCATTATCCTAAACGTGGTTCGGTGTTCAGTAGTTTCTGTCTCAAATGTCATCTACCTCGAATGATTTCAACTGTTGAAGTTGAATGTCTGTGTGATCTTTATCCGCGAAGTGAGGATAATCCGAGCCTAAGTCCGAGTGTCGCACGTATTAACCGTTATTCCGTAAGGTGCGCTTCACGAATAATCCCACGAATCCAGTTGGCGAAAACAGAATCGGTTATCGGCTAGTTAGTTCATAAGGACAAACATGTTTAAACAGCCACTTAGTAGGCCCATAATTACCCGGTTTTCACCCCCCCCCCTCCCGGAAAGTTGTGTGCGTATGTTCAACAAGTGACTCTTATCCTTTGGTAAGCCACTCAACTTCCTTTTCGGAAATTTGTGTGATAATAGTCTGCCACCTCTGTTAGTGCACCGTATACTTATGGTTTGGTTTGTCAGTCCAAGTTGAAGTCTTTATTTTCCTCTCTGTCTTATTTGGAGTGTACCATTGAATACCGTTGTATTGTTACTCTGCTTGCACTATATTTTCAATATCTTAGCCTAAAGTTCATCTGTGGAGTCTACCTATTTTTCGTTGCTAAAACGTGTGTTTCATTTTCAAATTAGTCTACCATCTGGCTAACCAACCAGCCACTGTGGTCGATCTTATTTCCTCGGGTTGACATTGTTTATGAGGGTGCGTTTGTGTGCAATCGTCCTTCGGCTGCGATCACTTTGACAGGATAATCCACAGTGCAGTCGGTCTGCTTGAAATTTTGGCGACCGTCACACGATCTGAACTGAACCGAATTCGGTTTGAAAACATGGTCGCTCGTGATTGGATTGCCGTTCTGATTCTGCTGGTCAACGCACCCAAGCGCACACAAATTTTCACACTGTCGATTGCCCGTGATTAATGTGTCGTATGTCTGCTATGTTAATCCAATCGGGCCCTTCAGATGAGTGGTGTGTTATAAGTCTGTACGTTTATGAATAACCATTGAAAGATCTACAGTAACTTTAATATTTCACGACGTACGTTTGCTCTCTGTTTGCCTTGGAAGAGACGAGATTACATGACAAGTTATACAGTACCGTGAAAAACAATGTTTTCTGTACGTGCATTATGCACTGATATGGATAGTAGTATATTGCTCCAAATGTATTTTCATTGCTTCGAATATATATGTGAGCACATCTTGTATTTTCGAAAATCTTACTGTTTGACTGTCTTCAACCTCGTGTCAGTGTGGGGTATAGGGCCTATCCAGGTTTATGATTGTGTGGTTAAGATGCGGATGTTTGGTACTGAGTGTCAAGTGAGTTCCTTTGTTCAGTCTTGAAGTATGGTTACTGTGGATGCTGGCTAGTCGTTTGCCACATCAATCACTTATTGTCAATACCTTGACCGATTTTCTTATGGTACCTGATGAACAGCTGACGGCTTGTCCTCCAGAGATGTAGTCACTTACGAAACGGTTAATCATTTTGGATCTGGCTGAGGTCCTCGCGTGGTAGTTGAATGTTTTAGGTAAGATGATAGTTAATCGAGCTCAGTGACGCGAGTTGTCCGTGAATTAAGTAAATTTGATGACGCGGGCACGTCGACTTCATTTATAATTCGGTTGTTCACTTGAAAAATGTGAGCACCTTGATGTTCAGGATATGAAGTTATTTTTCATTATTAGGTCTTCTAGCTTGAGCTTGTCTTTTTGTTTACGGTTGCATGACAGTTAAGGATCAACGCGAATCATTGATGTTTGGTGATTATCATGATAATGATCTCATTATGCTGATTAAAAACACTTCAGGGTAGTGCCGGACATGAATGAGTTCATCCTTCGGGACGACAACAACAACAAACCTCTCACTCAACTCACATTTTTCGAAAACTTCATGTATACCACAAAACACGAGTAATTCTTTGAACGTAATTAATACCGGATCTCAACCCCATTGTAGGGAATGAAATAGTGGCGCGTATTTCCAAGGCTAGAGCGGTGTTTACTAATCTGAGACAATTGTGGCGACAGAAAAGTATCCCTCTGAAGCTTAAGGGTGGCGGATATCAAACAACAGTGAGGGCTGTATTACTGTACGACAGCGAAACCTGACCACTCAGGGTAGAAGATTTGAACCGTCTTCAGGTGTTTGACCACCGATGTCTGCGTTCAATCGCTCGTATCGGGTGGCATCAACGAGTGAGCAACCAGGAGGTTAGGAAGCGGGTACTTGACATTGATTGTCAAACGAGTTCTTTCGTTCAATTCTTACACCTGCACAGACTTAGATGGTTAGGTCATGTATTAAAGATGCTAGCTAGTCGTTCGCCACACCGAGCACTGTTTGCCGACGCTGCGGTCGATTGGCGCGAGGTGGACAGATGATGACCTGGTGTAGACAAATGAAATCGTTCACGAAGGGGTTGGCTACTGTAGATCAGGTTTGTCTTCCGGGCAGGAGCCCTCGCGACTCACAGAGTTGGTGGCTTGAGACATTAGGTGAGATGGCGGCTAACCGTGTTCAGTGGCGTGAATGTTATCGTTGTTTGGCGGAGTTGTCTGTGAAGTGAGTTCATTTAATAACGCGTGGCAGTGAAAGTCTTAAGGAAACTGTTTTGCTGGTGACGCCTTACTTTCACTTGCAGCCTGATTGTTTGTTTGCAAGGTGTAGGTGCCTTGCTGTTGTATGTTTGTGTTATGAACCGCATGGGTTGATAATTGATGAAAAAGTACTGCCGCCCGGCGTTCACTATACCCCGACTCCGCTACGACGGTTGCACTAACGAGTCACAGTGTCACGGCCTATACGACGACGCACGAACCACCGCAAATGAAGAAGACAGGAAGACAGGGATCCTTCAGCCAAGAGTATATTTGACCGCAACCAAACGTGTTCCAAAATACGCTGGAAAACTCCACCGTATTTATAATGTTCGAGCGGAGGCTCATACAGTAATGGAATGAAAAAAAACATTTTTGGGTTAATTGTGGCATTATCCCAACAGTTTGAATGCAGACGTAGCTATTTTTTAGTGGTTAGGTCCCCCCCTTCTCTTTTTCTCCTTTCTTCCTATAGAGAGTTTGCTTTTTTTTCTTTGTGGTGTTGTGGCAGTTAAGCGTCAGTGTGAACCACTGATGTATTGTTGTATATGATGATGATAAACAAGAGTTGATTGTTTTGTTTGACGCCAGCAATGACTGTTACCGTGCAGAAATATTTGGTCGGTTCTTCACATAACCTTAGCGGAAGACTTGTGTGGCGCATGCCACAGATAATTGGTGAATCAACTTGGTGTTATCAGCAACTGACCGAGTACGTTTCAGTCACCCTCCTGAAAGCAAACCACATCAATTCAGGGAGATGGGTTTTTTGGCTAGCAGTATGTTCTGGTTACCACGTTAAAAATACCGCTGTTAAGGAAACTGTTTTGTTCGTTGGAGTGGCCTGCTTTGTAAGACAACGAGTTAACAGAGTCACAGTGCTCATCCTATTGGTTCTGACAGTATGAATTCGACATGGTGTGTGATGACTCTTGTTTTGAAGACTGACAGGCGCACCTTTTTTGTTCTTAGCACTATGTTGTACATGAATCTGTGGCTCAATGTGTGTCGGCATGCCCTGTGAGTCAACGGTTGAAGTAATGGAGTATGACTTGATCATAATTACTACGAGCAAACGAGGTTCGACTCAGTAACGAGGTGAATGTTAGGAGGTGATGTTACAGCTAGCCTTTCGCGAAATTTGTCAAACCATTTCTCATGACAACGTGCGAGATTCTCTGTCAACCTCTGATTGTTTGCTTTCTGTATTTACATTTCTGCTCAATAAGCCACATCGCTCTTACAATCCGGTATTTTGCGGTTCCTTTTTACAGATCGTCTGCGTTTCTTCATTCTACTCAATATCCCTCTAATAATCTTGTGGATAATTGCAAAAATCTCAATGCGAATCCCAGTATGATTCCTATGAATCCTTTCCCACAACCGAATGAACGATCGCATCCCTCGGCTGGAGACAGTGAAAGTTCTGCCCTAAACTTTCCAAAATTTCGGTATTCGGGAGATTCTTCACAGTGGACCTTTCGAACCCCATTTCTGCCCCCTAGCACCTCTAGCTTAACTGGCGAATTAAATGTTGGCTCATCCCAGCAGGCGGTACCAATGAGTTTGGCTGGCAAGAAAACCCCTTGGGGAATCGATAACTCGGTTCGGAGTACTCAAATGGACACAGCATCGGTTCTTCCTGGCTCTTCTGAGGAGTTAGATCCATCTGAGCCTAAACTTATGCGGATGATGCAGAGTTTGCGACAGGAATTAGCTGCGCTGGACGACACTGATTCTCCGTCATCCGTTGCTAGTCGTCAACCTCTCGCACCGGACGATGTGTCTGTGAACGAGCTGGCTGCCTACATGGAACACATGGTGCACATTCCAGGCCGTATGTCTGAGATGGCTCAGCGAATGTACCTCTGATGAATTGCCACCCCATTCCCCATCACTCGCATAATCAGTCTGTTTATTTTTCTTCCGTTCAGTTTCAGTCTCCGCCATCACCCCCATTTGGCCCCTAGTCTGTTTTCACTTCAGCACATAAACTCACGAACTCAGCAAACCATTCTTCGCCTCTGCTATGTTGAATATATGTGTATATACATATATATGTGCATCAATTTTGTGACCTCCAGCCTGGTGACTGTTATCAACGTGTTTGTGAACAACATGTCAATCGTGCTGTGTTCGCCTGCATCATCGTTCCATTGTTCTGACAGGTTGTGCCATGACACCCACCCAGTTTCATGCCGCGACTGACACAAATACATAACGACGCATTTCTTTTTCACCTCTTACAAGTCTTCGTTTGCTCAGGTCTGGCTTGTCTCTCGGGTTTCTCTCCTAACACACATACCGTGTGTTTGTGGACGGTGGTAAACTGGTGATGAACAGACCGCATCAAACCCCTTTTGATTTGACTGTATTTTCCTGGACCAGTTATTGTTCCCGTGACATTTCATGCCCCTACTGTCACTGTCCTCATAATTCTCGTTTTGTGGAATCATTTGTTCTCTTGCTCACATTTACACAATCTTCGACACACCGCATCAAGTCTTTCCTCTTGAACATGGCATGTGCCCTTTTGCTTCTTCACTGACGATCTTGTGACACAGTGTTACTACAGAACCTCTCAGCACTGGACACCGTATTCAGTTTGAAACGATTGCATTTTATCTCTTTCTCCCCGTACTTCTCTCGTCTTAATGTTACTACTTGCTACTGTTGGTAGTATTAATTATAACCTGCTGTTTTTATTTATTTATCAGCATGTTGTCATTGTTCCTTTGTGTTTCTATATCCGTACTTGCTGAGAAACGCCACAAAAAACAAACCACAATTATAGTTTTCACCTGATCACATTCCTTCGATTTTTAACCAGTCCCAGCATCCTTGCCACAATAGCTATGGGTGTGTCACCATAGCGCATTATGCCGCTTGTCAGAACGCATCTGGCGCGGCTTAGTTGCAGCTTGATAAAGTCAAAAATGTAGTCTATTCACAATGAAGATGTGAACTGACCATCCTATCTGAATGCGAAAGTTGCGGTCAGAAGTAGGTGTTCATTTTGTAACAACTTAAATTCAGTGATTTAAACCGTACTCATCGGATTCAATGGAGTCGGTATCACCATTCTAACTGGTTATTAGGTTAAACAACGGAATTCTATTCATTCTCTCGTCGAAATCATCGGGCATGCTGAACACTAGGTGCAAGGTTGTTGCTGGATGTTTGGATATGAGTATCCGGGCTTGCCTGTTGTGATTTTTGGGGTTGACATGACCATAGCCAGGTATAAAGTTTTTTGTTAACGAACTGTATTTTGGAAGAAACCATCGCATGACCTCTGTCAGAAACTGATTGGGTAAGAATACAACCATATGTGACAAACGTCCACCTAGTCTGCAGATTGCACCGACATATGCGACTCCCGATCACGTTTGTTCTGGTGGCTTTATATCGCTGATGGCTGCGATGTTGTGACCGTAACAGAGTAAGTGCCAATATCAGATAACGTAATTGGTTGTCGCTTCAGGTACCTTGTACAGTTCGCTAAACACTGGTGTTAGTCCGGCGATAAATCTGATCTCGCTTTTACCGTCTAACTATGCGGAACGATCACGTGTATGGTAGTTGTAATTATTGTCGAGGAGCACCGAAGTTGAACAAAAAGTGCAGACAAGTTCATGGGCAGCTATCGACGTATTCTAACGTCAACTGTCTTTTTGATGAGGTCGGTCGAAGTTTTCGGCCAAGCTCTCGTCGAAATCATCGAGGTTGAGGGAGGGTTCCGCGGGTGGACCAACCAGCTCTCGGAGGTAAACAACGAGAACTCGTCAACTAATTATCCGAGAATGGTATGTAGGTCGACTTTCAACCTGTTTCGAATAGTCAACAGAACTAACGGCAAAACCGCTTGCCACGAGGGATTGTTGCTAATAGATGGAGAACTATTAGATTGCCCGTTATATGCGCAGTGGTGAGCCATAGTATGGATTCGACTACTTGCTACTGTAGCGAAAATGCGACCAGTAGAGTATAATCTTTATTGTCCAACTCGCTGGTTGCCATGCTACACTCGCGTTTATGGATCAGAATTCCGATCCACGACATTCCCGGTTCCCGTTCATACGTCGTGTGCACTTCTGCCCGGTTGGTATGTGTGACTGACGCTTTCTGTCGGGGTGGGGATTTTCCGCCTGCCACTCCTTGTCCGTTGGCCCGATCTCGTTGGGCGATGGCTCGTCCGGTCACTCGTGTTGTCCGCAATCTATCCACTGTGGGCTTTGGCCATATTTTACGACTGTGTCGAGATATTCTTCTGAGTGTTGGAGTAATCGCGCCCCCGACCTGGTCATCCATTCCATTTTGCCTCCCATGAACCATGACTCATCCGGTCGTCCATGTTGTCCGCCGTCTGTTCACTTGAGGCTTTCGAGCATACCTTCTCACCGTGTTGAGGCTTTCCACCGAGTATTAGAATACTCGCACCTCCGGTTTGATAATCCACCACAATATGATGTTGAGAAGTGATATAGAGGTTGATTCAAGGTGTGTCCCTGTCGGTCAGTGATTACTGGAGCAGAACGACTCAACTTTCTAAAAACGTCAGTATAGCAGGTTCTGACGGCTTACACATGTTACGATATACATACACCAGTTGGAGGATGGTATACACGATGGGCACTCTCGTCAGGTGCAGTAAAATTACCAAATGGAAAACGCGCGTGACTGAATATTGGATTGTTGACAATACATGTACGCTTCGGTTTTGATGCGAATGCCACGATTGACGCCGCGCCAGATAAAACGTTCCTTGACTGTGGGGCACGTAAAGCGGTTTAAAACGTTGGCGGATGGAAGCTCAGGTTGGTTGGGCAAGGGATACTGTGGAATGTATTATAAATAAACATGCTTTCGGACACGCATCCGGCTGCCAACAATTTTGATAACTAGACCGGCGGAGTTTTTCCATCCTCGGGTTGTTGGCTTGTGCAGCTGCAGGTTCGACTGAACTGTCCCCCATGCTCATCGTGTAATTGATACACCAGAGCGCTTCGGCCGTGAACTGAATGGTGTAGTTCTGATGTTGAGTCTTCCCGGGGGAGTACCTGTTGGATGTCGAGCGTAGGGTTTGCTCTTTCCTTCATCGTTACATGAAAGCTAAGCATCACTCAGAGCCATTAGCGTATTGTTGTCTTTGATAGTTAACATGGTGCTGGTTGATAGAATTGATAGTGTGTCTAACTTCCAGAATGTGCCGTAAATGGCGGATACCGTGACGCATCACTGATAGTTCCTTTCCAAAAACTGCCGCGATCCAGTTGATTGTAGACATTAACAGTAAGAGACCAGTAGGCATCAGGTACCATCAGACATACTCCCACAGCCATATCCACGGTTAACACCAAGGGAGTGGACAGATAATGATGCTATGTTGATGACAGTTGTTTTCAATCTAATACAAACATTTCATATGTTAGCTGTGGATGAAAATGGGTGTACCTTTTCTCTGAAGTGGTCGGTGAGCGGTTGGATTAGATGGGCACAAATAGGAGTAAAAAGGCGATAGAAATTAACTAAACCACTAAACGGACGAATTTGCTCCAATCATATGGGTTATGGATAGTTGACCATTGCTTGCAATTTTACAGAGCTCGATCTCGTTCATAGATGTACCGTTCCCTAGGAATGTTACTCAAGACGAGCACTTGACAAAGCAATGTCTTTGGGGATTCCCTTGATGCGAGAAACGGGCGAATAATTAGCGCACTTGTACGAACTGTTCTTCATACGACGAACCGGTGATCAGGATATACTCCCAAGTACAAGTGGCCATCATTCAGTCCAAGGTAGATGTCGCACGTAAAACGTTCGAAAGTTTGCGCAGCGTTGCTAAGACCAAACGGCACGCGTTAAAACTAGAAAAGTCCGAATGGTGTTGACTGCTTTCTTCGAAATGTCCTCGGAGGCTACTAGGATCTTATTATAAGGTCGATTTTGGTGAATTTCTGCCTTCGGGATAGGTTTCCCCTCAAGTCCTGAAAATGAGGATTTGAATACTCATCCGGAATGGTTGCGTTGTTTAATGCCCTGCGATTGCTATATTGCAACCAGCCGTTATCCGTCCTCTTGAGTACCATGTGCAACAGCGAAGCCCATGGACCACTGGACGGACGGTTAATGCTGAGCTGAAGGATGAGCTCAACCTCGTCTTGGAAAATTTTTGTTCATCGGGGTCTAAACTACGTGGACGTTTGGGCATTGTTGACCTTCGTCTGATAATGTGACGTGCGACGTAAGTTGTCAAGACCAGTAGTTGATTAGCCACACGAATCAGCTATGGGCGTACGGATGACAAACACCGGGCTTGGAGTTCATCAGGTTGATCACAGCTGGCTGTGACGGTCTATCTAGGGCGTCGAATGTCGTTGAGATAACGATTAAACGCAATCTGCGTGCGTCAACTATTACGTCGAAATGCTCATGGAGATCGATGTCTATGATAGGGAAAGTTACGAAGGGAACTCAACGAAAATCGTGACGAAGGTCAAGATTTAGGCGCAGCCGTGAACGGCCGAATGTTTTACTGTGCGCAGGACGACGCAGTTATACTTATTGTACTGAAAAGCGTATGCTTAGCTGTGGTCGTAACCCGAGTGATAGAAACAACACTCACGAACGATACCTCGTTTGGTTTATGTCTGACTTCAGCAGTTCGCCCCACGGATCACGTTACACAGTGCGATGTGTATATCAATCCATCATAAGCATTGTCCAATCAGAGTGCCTCTGGATCAGCCGACCGAGATAGTGGCAACACGTGACAAAACTTAACATATGCAGCTCGAACTGTTGTACCGAAAGCTGTCCCGTTACCGAATGTATGATTTCGCTAACCTCTTCTCCCGTATCGATTAGGAACTTTATTTCAAGATTAAACCTTTCAGGAAAACAAGGCGATTAATTTATGTCTGATCTGCGGCTATCATTGCTGAAACGTGCGGGTGTGCTAGCTTAAATCTGTTTTCACGCAATGTGTAAATGTAAAATATATGATCGATTTACGAAATCCACGTGTAAACGATCGGACGAAACGATAACGCGACGGAATATGAAGCGAGCACTTAGTACGAGTTGTACGTTCGAATCTGTTTGACTATCGTTGTCTCCGCCAATTGGCCCATATTAAGTGGACTAATCGCGTGAGCAACAACGTAGTCACGAAATCTGAAGGCCTTGACTGCCCCATTGAGCAAAGTGAGTAGGTGTCGCCTGCCTGGATGGGGTCCTCGTGATCACTCAAACCGCTGGTTAGAGACGCTATCTGAGATGGCGGTGTGTCGCAGTCAATGGCGGACCTTTATCCATACCATTTCCGGTTCTTCCTCTTAGTCTTCTCTCAATAATTTTCAGCCTTCTTAGTAACGTTTTCTTCTAAGATATTCCACGTCACTGTTGAGGTGAACGGCGGCCCAAACCACAGTACCTTTTGGTCAGGCTCATGGCTGTTATGATGATGATGCCAAGTACCTGTCAGTATTCATACCTGTTAAAGCGAATGTTTAAGTACATGCAGAGGTTTACAACAAAAAGGTGCATACGGAACAATCGACAATTAAACACAAGGTGTTCAATAAATAGGGTTGCTGCACTATTGGTGTGCTCTAAAATAAAATGAAATTTGAGTCTAGCACTTCCTTTGAAGCGGGTTAGCTGAACGGCTTATCCGAACCCGAAGGTTACGATCAACTGTCAGTGGTGTTTAATTTATAAATAACCTCCTATTACACTGAACCCTTCATGTTTTAACCTTTGGGCTTAGATCGGGAGTAATGAAAGAAAATCAGTCACCGTCGCAATCTTTGGCCACTTAGTTGATAGCTGCCATCTGGTTAACGTGGACCGACTGTTCACTATTCTCTATAGGATTCCGCCAACTCACAGTCAAAACTTGTTCGCAGGGGAATTTGGTCGTTGCTAATCACATAATCCGATCTTGTGCTGGCGAACACAGTTGACTTATTTGCTCCAGTTTCTCTGACCATTAACTTACCCGATCGGTATGGAGTCAGCTAACATCTCATTGAATTTTATCGACATATGCTCAATAGACAGTAGGAATTTTGACGAATACCGAGCCGTGTGTATGTGACATTTTAAATTCTGTGTTTAATGTCTAGCAGTCTCAGTTTTTATTGAAACCCAGGGCGCATAGAAACTAACAGAAGCTTAAGATTAGGTACAGTCAAACAGATTATTTTATGTGAATTTGTAGAGAAATATACAGAAGTAGATCAATAGATAGTAGAACTGAGAGAACCATTTAAGTAAGACAAAACAATTGAAAACAGTTCATCATGTGTGGATATGACTTAGTTTGCACCCTGTCAATCTGGATTGACATGGAGCACTCCCTGTTACCATTTTTCCACTAGAGACGACCACTAAATTACTATTCTGTGGTATCTGACAATTTTATTCATAAAACCAAATGATGATATTTGTTGAATTGGCGAAAGAACTACTGGAACTACCAGTACGGCATTATAATTATAATTGTTTAAGATATACGGTGAGTTTTTGAGGAGTACCGATTAACAATAAGTAGATGGCAACATACGCGTTAATTAGTCTGCAGAGTAAATGATGTGAGATGCAGACGACGCAAACCGTAGGTTTTCCAGTCACAATTTAAATTTTTATGGGTGTTTCAATTCATGACTACCAATTTTTGCAGTTTCGGAATCTTTAACCAGTGGTTACACATGAAGACATTGTCGTTAACTGTAAGCTCAGCATACACTTTGACGTCCACAACCTGGCCGCTTTGGTTGTTGTAATGTGTATTCAACTGTTTTCAACACGACAGAGTGATGAAGTTGTGTTTAACGCGAGAGTATGCATGAGTGCCCAAAATGTATGCAGACATAACAGCATGATGACCTGTCAGTGATATGCGTGTGCGAGGTTGACAGCCCAAGTTCTTTAGGTTGGTAAGATTCTTCTTCTGATGTCACGCAAGTGTAATCCTCTCTGAAAGGTATTTATGGAAAAACTAGTTTAGTACCCCTCTTGACGCACACAGTTTTACCAATCCACCCAGGACCAGAAGCGAATACAACACATGTGTGTCACTGTTCTGCCTGTACATCCTGATCAATCAATGTTGACAAGATAAACGTAAACTGTTTAAAAACCACGTCCACTTGCCAAAATCCGTCGGAAAAGTCTGAATTGCAACGGGCAAAACTGTAGCCTTCTGTTTTTTTGTTCAGAGAGCTATTTCCACTTGTAGTTATAGTATGGTTCCATGTAACACCGTTAACGGGAAAACGTTACGGTAAGGACTCGTTTTTGTACAATCAGTGAAAATGTCTTGATATCGATTAGGGTGAGGTAGTAAACAACCTTTAACGTTCTCTTATGGAAAGAGGGTTTGTGACTGGTTGGATATTTCAAAATAAATAATTTATTAAGATGATATTTGGACACGTGGTTAATACCACTCGAGTAAGTTGTATTCAGTAACCATCAAATGGCAACCCAGATAAAAACAATTATTACTGATAAGCAGTCGGGAATTCGGTTACTTTCAAGTTGAATATCACCCACAATTGATCACAGCCGTCACATTCCCGTAGACGTTCCACTTCGAAAACAAGCACTGGACTCGAGTTTCGTTCTCATTAGAGCTCGTCAGTAATCTAAGGTATCGCCTAGTTAGTTCAATGAGATCGGAGATTTCGACCTGTCTAGGAAGTCCGAGGGGCTATCGATTGGAGTTAACAGGCAGTAATTGTGTCTCATCGAGATGATCGGGCAACCTGGTCATTACTCACAAGCGCAAGTGGTTGAGTGTTCACACATGGTAATTCGGTCGTGCCTAATGTGAGGTCAATGGCGCAGTGGTAAACACGGTTGCCTCATGAAAATGTGGCCGGAGTTTCAGTCCCTGCAGTGGCGAGAAAATGCACTACTGACGAGCTCTAACAAGAGCGAAACTCGAGTCTAGTGCTTCTTTTCGAAAGGGGCCGACTGGAAAGTCTATGGGAGTGTGACAGCTGCGATCAGTTGTGGGTGATGTTCAGCATGAAAAATAATTATGCCACCCTACTCGTTAGTCGAGCATTCTTTCGTTGTACACTATCAGTGTACAACGACTCACGTCTACTGCACTCGACAGATACGACTACTGAGCTTTGAGCTGGATCACATGGTACTATAGCTCTGGTTACCATTTGCCGCAACATCAAGGAAGAGACAAGTACTAAGTGCACTACGATTATTCCGAAACACTAATAATCAAGAAGGCACCCCGTTTGCTTACCCTTTTTATCCCAAATGCAGCTTACATTTTAGATGGAGTTATCATAAGATCAAAAACTAGTTACCACTAGTTTTTGATCTTATCTGTTGCAGTTGCGATGACATTTACATAGGCAGAACAGACCGACAGCTATCTCAGCAGAACACGTCCCAAACTGGCTAAAACAACTCATGAAACAACAATCTGAAACCAGTGAATCCGTTACTCGAAGCCCATCATCATCGATTGCCAGATACCTGATGATAACAGGTCACCAGGTTGACCCACTTAGATCACCCAAAATATTGCTACGTCAACAGAACCCGAAGCTACTGGTCTTTAGTGAAGACATGTCGATCAGAACTAACCAGCCAGCACTATGTGCACAAAAGTGGAAGCAACCCATAGGGCTGCCGTGGTGATGATGACATAATACCTGATGTGATTGTATGCATGTCCATACTCTGGTTATCTCTGTTTGTGTGTCATATATAACTCGCGTGCTCTACGTTTGCGACTGATGAGAGTAAACGAAATGTTAACATATGTCTTCTTTCTGTATTGATGAAGTTATTAAAGTGAACCGAATGTTTCAAGATCCTGTTCTCGTCCATCAATCGCATGAACTATTCTCCCAGCTTTCGTGATACAAGTTCTTTTTCATACCCAATAGAAACGTATGAGCAAACCCGAGGATCAAGAAGTCTTCCTCACTGTGCAAAACATGCACAAACGAGAAACTTGTCAACACTTACAACAGATATGGTCAAAAATCTTACCGGTACCTCAAAAAAAATCATCTTGGTCATCACTTCAATCGCTTGATGAAACTTCGTCTACGACGCCTCAGATTCGGTCAAAATGGCTTCTGATTGCGTTACTTCCTCATAGGCACTGATCCGTAAAATAGCCAGGGATTTTAATTCAGTTTTTCTCAGGGTTGATTCGCAATTATACTTGGCCGTGAAGTCTCGTCCTTTAGCTATCTTGACTGGAGGGAACTGAGATGAACTTAACATAACACGTGACTTGCTCCGAGATGAAGTTTATTGAAAACTACTTCTGTGTTCCGCTGACGAGAAAACTGAATGAAATTAACTGATAAATGGCCGAGGGGCTTGTGAGCCCTGGATTAGTCACCAAAACACAGGATTGATTGGGAAACAAGAGAGTTGGCATATTAGACTATGAATAACAATGCTAAAAGTAACCAGTGATGGAAGGAATCTAAACCAGTTCTCATAGGGGTTTCACGTGAGTAGGATACAGATTAACAGTAAAGCATATACTTTCAGTGTTGGGGGAAAAAATGACAACACTTACTAAGAGCGTGACACCTACCTTTCAAAACATTGTTTGGCAACGACTTCATGCTCTAACTATAAGTACTTCGGTCTTATGTCTAGTGTATTTCTTCTCAATTCACTTACGATGAACTGGAATCGTTACATTTTTGTACAAATATAAACTTTGTATAGTGTATTTTTCAGTATAAGTGCCCAGTTTGACGTCTGTACAGTTTAGTAGTGCCAGCCAGCCGGTATCGAATTATGGGTCCTGTGCTGAGGTCAAACTGGGTACACACTTGTGTTATCGAATCCGATAGATAAGAATACATGCAAAACCGGACACAATCAGTTTGCTAACCATCAGTAAATATTCTTGACATTATTAATTCAGTGACTAAAGCTCCGTCGATAATCGAATCAGAATATTCATTGGACTATGTCTGAGACCGATTGAGTGTTCATAATTTTAGAATAACTTTTGAAATTGTTTCATGAGGAACGTTTCACTTCTGATACAGAAACTTCTTCAGACCAGATGAACCAGTTACAAATTTTGTAGTAGTCAAGGCAGTCTAGACATAAGCAACTAAACAATGCAGAATGTAACAGGTCATGTGTCAGATACACATAGGAAGGAGTCATTACTAGGTCCGAAGTGATTAACTACAGTAGCTGGTTACGTCTAGATTACGTTAAATATAACTACACTTGTAACTGATTTATCTGGTTTGAAGAAGCTTCTGTGCCAGAAGTGAGAGGTTATTAATAAACAAGGGTTACCGGTCACTCACATAGTTGTGAACATACCGTTCTGGTTCTGTTGGAAACTCAGCTTGCGGCTTGCTTGGATCCAAACTACAAAGCAACTTTTTCTTCTTGTTGTCCACTTGCTTTTGCACCTCTGTCTGTACGTATTGTTCGAACAACCTCCTGTCCTCCTCGGAGAATGTCTCGACAGCAACCAAGGGCTCAAACAGATTACGCGTTAATTCGTCAATTTTTGATGATCACGAGTCTCTTTCGTTTCGAGTATTACGTTGTAGAGTTTTGGCAGTGGGTGGCTGGTTACAACGACGGAAAATATTCCAGTAAAACTTAGGAAACTCCTTGCTGTCAATGCAGTTATTGTGAAATCTTACAACTGCCTTCGCTTCTCCGATTCTGGTACTAAATTGAACATACTCGTTAAGTTACCTCATCAGCGTTGGATATTTTGATTGTTTCAGTCCTCTCCAGGTTCTCGTAGAATTCACAAGAAGTCAGTTTTGCAAACAACTGTTTTCAATAATTCTCATCAGGTTTTTACAATTACATAGGGTAAGTGCAAGTTATATATGAAAAATTATAGCGAGTCAGGTAGGTTATAAAGAGGAAAAACTTGTTGCTCTGTAGTTTGAATCCAATCAAGCCGCAAGCTGAGTCTCCAACGGAACGAGAACGGTATGTTCACAGTTTTTTCTCTATAACGCTAAGCCATACTATGTTGGAAGTGTTATCACTGGGCCCCAAATTTTGCCATCCGAAGTCTAAATGTTACCGCTTAGACACTGAAGTTCAATTTGTAAACTCACATAGTTGTTCTGGAATGAAAGAATGTTAAATACATTCTTCATTGTGGATTGAATGAGTTGAACTCATTACTTTACTAATGTTAAAAGTCAATGATCATCATTTCAGTAATCTGTTTTCAAGCAAGCTTTGTATAATGTGTCTTCCATAGCAATCGAATAGAAAGGCAATAGCGTACAAGGATAAGAAATTGTGAGGAACAGAAACTGATAGATAAACTAGTTGTTCCAAAGCTGTTGTAAACGAGTTATCGATATCTGTATTGTGTAACAAAACCGTCGAGGAGACAAAGGACTTTATTAAACGGGGTTAAGAGAACACTTTTCCCCAGCTGTAGATCCAGTTTTCATCTAAAAAGAGCATTGTATTAACATAATCTGCAGGGAGAGCTTAACATCTACTGGAAAAATGCATCGCACCTAAATTATGGGTAAATATTGATAAACACCTCAATAACCTAAATGTATACGCTGAATCGAAAATGTTGACAACCCATATGTGGTCAAGTTTTTTTTTAATATACTGTATATGGGAACAATAATAACAACAATGTTCACCGTACGTTCCAAAGTAGATGCTGATTAGCATTTCTAGAGATACTCTCTCAGTTTAATGTGAATGTCTGAGCAATAGTCATGACAAAATTGTCTGTATTAATCTACAGCGACGTATCGCATGTGGTTGATGTTAACAACACTTAGAAATCATAGACATTGTATGATATCCTATCAGAAGGATCACATAATTAATTATGTCAACATCCTAATCGTAATTTTATTAATCAGTAGCTTATTCACACAGGATTAATTGTGTTGTGAAACATAAATCCAGTGAATAGTCTAGTGCATCACAATACCATGAGATTTTGACATGACACAGATTACGAAACGAAATGCTACATCATTTTCATCCTTTCATAGACTACAGTTCATTGTGATTCTACGGCGATCGAAAACTAATGCTCATTGCTTCGTTACTGCGCGCCATCTCTAGTAAAAATCCTAATGAAGGGAGACTTCCAGTTAAGCGATTTAAACAATATAAATTTATAATCGTTTCATAGTCATTCAACAGAGATTGGAGTGTTTCTAAAATGACTGACGCCTGAAATAAACGTTCGGCGATGATCGTACAACAAACGCTGTATAAAATTCTTCCTGTCAACTTGGAAGATGTGGGAGGTGAGTTTACGTAATCAGCAACAAATTCAACGTCGCTTGGGGTGGGCTAAGTTTCATGTGTATTAGATTTAGCAGTAGGTTATTATGAAGTTTATTGGTGTTGTTAAAGTTTACGGTTTGAATGGATCGATGTATGAAAATATTGCTTTTATGGTCGTCGGAAAGGGGAAATTTGTTACAACCAGTGGATCACTGCTAACTGCTGGCGAATGAGACTGAGGTTTATTCTAGGACGAACCGACGGCCTTGGGTTAAATGCCAAGTCGGACCGCTTATTAATAGTAGTAGGGATTTTGGTTGCCAACACACAGATTAACTACCAATTTGAATTGTGTTCCCAGTGACCGGTTTGAGTGAACTGGTAAACAGAGATTATAATAGAACTTGTGTCAAATTGAGGAGTTATTTGCTGCTATTAGTTGCATCAGAATTTTACTGAGCAGCTATCATCCAACAAAACAATTTGGGAACACTCAAGTCACACACAACGAAAACGGGACTTATTTTCTGCAAGTGTTGATTCTTATCATGACTATCTTGCAGTATGGACATCAACCAAACTGACACTCTTTAGAAGCTACTGGGACTCTGGGTATACAAAAATAGGTTCGATGGTTCAGGGACCGAAATAAAGAATGTCACAAAACGAGGAAGAAGTACAGAACTAGTGTTGTATCTTAGTTATTTATCCCAGACAATGTATTAGACAAAACGAGGGAAGTAGATCAGACTCGGATCGTCCGCATAACTAGTGACGTGATTGTCCTCCTGGTTTTGTCTTGGACGTTTTGATATGATTGTGACTTAGGCCACAAATCATCACCTACTATCGTTTTATTGACGGTGCCACGTGAAGTAGCTTGATATCGTCTACTTAGACTTTGACAGCGCTAGTTTCCGGTACTTGTACCGCTCTCTCCTCGAACTCCATTATATTCCAACCATCTTACTTAATCGTGAATCCACTTGTTCTGCTTGTACTTGACGCTTCAGCAGCATATCTGCCCCTGCCATCTTGTGCTCTCCTTCAAACATTAATTGTATTCATGGAAAACTTCCATGACTGCCAAGTACCAAAAGGAAATCAAGATTAACGTTCGTTAGAACATCCGGTTACACACAGAGGATGGACTTTGCTATGCTCATTCGATCATCCATCTTGCCCTTGATCTACTGTGTTCCGGATTCACCCTCAAAATTGCCATCGTTCTTGCCAGCTGCCAAAGTTTTTTCTCCAGGTTGCCGAATTCTGACTTTCTGATCTCCTTCTGGCGTTGTGCATTTCCGATCAGCCTGTCAGCATCTGCGATTGTACATGATTGTACAGTCAACACCTTCTCCATCAATCTGATTTGCAAGAGCTACAAGAATTTCTTCCTCATTAATCTCTACTTCGTTTTGTCGCTTTCTTCAGTCAGACTCAAAGTCGCTCGCCACACTAAGTGTCGATGATAAATGGTAGGATCCTGAATATCGCTAAATTCGACACCATAAAAACGACCCATCACTCGTTGACGAGCCTGAACTCTCAGCAGGTTTGCGTTCCGTCTTAGTCTGCTATACGATGAAGTCGCTTCAGTTTGTGACAGCCAGATCTTCATGTTTGTATCTGTGAGTGGACAGTGGAACAACTTCATTGAGTTGTGTTTAGGTCACCACATTGCTGTATACAAAGTCGCTCAGTAAATCAAAATCCTCAATGGCTAATTCGCATGGCACCTTGTCGATAGTGCACTTGTGCCTATGAATCACAATTCCAGCTCATAACATAATGAGGTTTCCTGCGAGCTTTTGTCCGTTTGGCTGGCATTTTATCATAGGTATTCGTTTTTTGCTCGATGGACCGATTTCCCTCAGTGATAAGTAGTTCGATCTCTAGAGTTGCCCATGATTCACCTTTTGCGGACTTTGTTCATGATCGTCAGTTGTTTTCAGATATCACGTTGAATATCGGAATAATCCCGCATATAACTTTTTCAAATGTAGCATAACATGCAACTTCCCAGATAGATCAGACAACCAGCGTAATCATCTACTATCGTCAACCGGTCTAGTTTTAGACATGCGAATCTGTAGCTTATATGCATGGTTCGATAAAAGTTCACCTTTTGAGACTATCAGTCCGCCATATATTCTCTGAAACTCGGAGCAGGATTCTTCGGTACCAGAATCATTGAATCATATTTCTTCAGGGAAAACTGTAATTGGTGAAACCAGCATTCTTCTAAGACCGATGGTCAATTTCAATTAAGTGGTGCAAATCTAAATTTTAAAGTAAAGATTTTGTAGAACTATTTCGGCACTATCTTCTTTTAACCACAAATCAATAGAAGGAGATCGATCAAATAATTGAACTCTTCGAAGCTTTGGACTTTTTCAAACTGGGCTAATTCATACATGGAGTCAGTCGTTATTTACCAAGGACATTAGACGAACCGATGTCGACCAAAACAGGGAAAAGTCAAACGTTACATGCTTACCGTGCTGTGTTCTTTCAGGCACTTGGGAAGGCTTGATATCTAGTGACTGATCGGTGACGTTTAATTCCGTTCACAGACAGACCTGCCAAATTTAGTACTATTGGAAATATTATGACTCCTTTTGCCGCCTTAATTCTTCCTGTTCTCCTCCTTCTATCTGTTTTATTTCTGCCGACTAATATTTGTCGAGTTCTCTATTGACGAAGGATTCAACTTACTAGACCAAATAGTGGTTACCGATACATGCAACCTCGATACAAAAAGTTACTATGCTACCGATCATGGTCTTCACGTTCTCGATGCTCGTTCAGACGTTCTAGTTAAAAAGACGTGCTTTCATCCACACTGAATATCCACAGGTTTATTCTGTCCTGCTGGCTGCTTCACTGCACAGAACCGCTAATCGCAAACCTTTGCTCCACCGTGGTGTTATAAGCTGATAGAACTGCTTGGCCAACAGGATTGCAATAAATTTGTGCAAACCGGCACGTGTCGTGAATGCGAGCATGACACGCCTGCCTATGGGTGTTGGTTGTGATGAGGCGAAATAATTCTGGAACCATCTACATCAACTCACGTGAAACACACTGTACTTTGTCGTCTTGATCTGCGATGGTCTTCGCCTTCCAATAAGTCATGGCTTCAGTACACTTATCCCATGGCCTGAAATGCTGATCCAGACATCTGTGCATTTGTATGTAAGTTTACTTGATAAGTTTCCAGTACAGTAAACGAATCTAGACAAAAACATATTTCTGAATACTTTGGGAGACACCGTTGTCTAGCCGTCGTCGTCGGTTGGACATGAAGTAAGCCCAGGAGTTTTTGTTAATCACCGGATGTGATACACCTTGTCATAATTTAGTTGAGGGTTGACAACTTATCACACGTGTTTCAATCACGTCGCCAGCTACTTGTATTTTGCTGTTGCATTCACACTCGACATCCTGACGTCGTTACCCATAGGTTCATTTCTGATCCATATTGGAATATGTTCATTTACGCCAGGTATGGCTGCTTTGCCAATGTGAACGACTAAACGTCCACACGCGACACTGTGTATGCAATGTGATTTGATACAAATCGAAGACAGTATGCATCACAGGCTGTTCCGGTCACCCGATAGGCATGTCTCCCGTTTCCAGAACTGTGATTAACGACTTTTGTGGTTTGGTGTTTACCAGTTGAATAGCCCAGTTCACCTGTGCGACGTTTCATAAGCTTACTAGCCCAATAATTAATGATAAAAAGACTTAGGTTTTTCATGTTCTTCTATCTTTACCTCATTATGATTTCGCATGACATGAGATTGGTGTTTTAACTGGTGAAATCGGTACCCAGATGATGGAGAAGATTGGTTTTCAAGTTGAATATCACCCACAATTGATCGCAACTCTCGCATTCCCATAGACTATCCAGTCGGCCCCTTTCGAAAAGAAGCACTAGACTCGAGTTTCGATCTCATTAGAGCTCGTCAGTAGTGCATATCATCGCCACTGCCGGGACTTGAACCACGGACATGCTGTTCATGAGGCAACCGTGTTTACCACTGCGCCATCAACCCCACGTTAGGCACGACCGAATTATCGTGTGTGAACGCTCAACCACTTTCGCTTGTGAGTAATGGTCAGGTTGCCCGATCGTCTCGAAATGGAGACACAGTTACTGTCTGTTAATTCCAATAGATAACCCCGCGATTAGGACTTCCTAGACAGGTCGAAATCTCCGATCTCATTAAACCTGCTAGGCGATATTTTAGATTAATTTTGGCTAAATTGTTTGAAAATGTCCATGATTGTTGTCATCAAATGTAGTAATAGCAAGTCATTGACAACGTCATTTCCGAAGGACAGTAAGAAAAAACCGTCGTGACTGGTTAAGTGGGCGAGTGCGTTAGAACATGGCTTAAGTATGCCTCATCTGTCTACGGAGGTTGCAAGGCATTCACTGGATTGCTACAGATAACTACAGTTTTTCAGCGATTCGAACACGGATCCAAGGTCGACGATTCAAATCACTCACATCCAGCCAGGTTTTGCCCTTTCTACTCCTAGCGGACGTTTGTTGACTTGTACTGGTTATACATGAAGCAGGATGTTGCACCACCCTTACGGGCCTCAGAAAGTGCTAAGGACTTAACATACTTAATCAACCAACTATCTCGTATGCATATGAGATACTTAACGGAGCTCTAAATCAACCACTAGCACTGTTACTAACGACCTCAGATGAAGATCGTTCAAGTAATTTATAACTCTTTAAAATGAAACGGATTATCAGAGGTGGTCCGGGGACGAGCTATATAAGATCTCATGACAAAATCCCGTCCACTTCTATCAGTTACTAAAATCAAGGGCGCCTCTACGAGCCTCATACTAAAGAAGATACGTGTAAGTAGATAATCACATTCATGTCTACCAAATTCAGATGGATGGTGATCAATAATTTGAAGTCGAATCTCATGGGACTTGGGTCCAACCAATTTTCTACCAACTCACTAAAGGTAAACTAGTCAACGTCCAAACAGAGATCTTCTCCTTCAGGTCGATTTTCTTACTGTCTACTGAGTCGGCTTTTGCAATGAAAGTTCCATCGTTAAAAAGGAGATAAATAGAGCGGGGAACATCTGTTTAGATATAATATGCTTTCACTTTTTTACCAATCAGTAGTAGGGGATTTTGGTTTCCCTATAGGCTGAACATTACTCACCACTGATCGCAGCTTTCGCATAAGCCTTCCAGCCGACACCCTTCGGTATGTGTCTACGAGGAACATATGAGGGCACTGTTGAAAGCTTCGTCGAACTCGAAGAAGATACCATCTGAACTAAAATCCTTGTCAGGCCTCCACCAGGTTTTTCATGAATATATGCATATTGGTCATTCAATACTAGCTAGGAAACAGAGCCATTTTGAGTAGAGTAAAACGATCATTTATAAGAGGCGTTTAAGACTGGCACATTGTGGTGGACGCTCAAATATCTAGACACCAAGGGATTCTCAATCGCTTGCTCTGAAGATAGGTGCGGCCACAGCTTTTCCAATCAATAAGGAGAATGCAAGTCTAAAGTATCTGTCTGTATGACCTGTGAAGGAATTCTGCCAGACTGAAAGCTCCTCTTTTGAATCCTAAGGTTGGACCTGACTCCATCCGTCAAACTGCGTGGGTTAACCCTGAATAGGAGATCATTCTAATGAACATCCAGCATTTGATGTCAAGATGTTCTGCAAATTCAGGTTGAGGTGTTAGTTCGGTAATGCTAAATTTTAAAACATTAAACAGTACGTCCTCATCAATTCGGTAACCATTTGGAGGCCAGCAGTTGTCTTACCGTCGGATGGTCACATCAAAAGGGCTGACGATTCGAGCATTCACAATCAACGTATACATTTGTGTAAAAAATGCTTGTTTGTTCCAATCTTCAGTGAGACCTACCCTTGTACGATGTTATTGTATTCACAGATTGCTCGCTGGAAACCACTTCGAATCGATAAGATGGCATTCATGTTTCATGCGCTGTCCATAAGTTTATGTTTCGCAAATAGATGGAAACCGTTATCACCATGACGTATTCAATGAGGAAGGGATGTACCAAAGGGGGAAGTGAGTAGTTTGCGCGGTAGAAATAATCCGTCCGTTTTGTGGTTGGTGTTTCGAAGTGCATGGTGGTTCAGGCTTATGCAGTCAAATTCAGAGAAGGGGAGTCGTACGTAACTAGTAGGAGGGTTAGATCAGCCTGACTGACATTTCAGAGTGAAGTCTTTTTATCAGTTTTCGTAACCAGTAACACGCAAGAGCCAAAGCACATAATATGTGCTCACTACGTTCAAATTGTGTCTGAATAATCGCTCCGAATAGTATGCTACTCTCGTTCACTATAACGAAGCCAGATAAAAAAGGAAACCTGACTGGAATGACTACGCGTCCGGATGCCGGCGTGAAGTGTTCATGATTTTCGTCATGTCAAGTAAAATCAAGTGTAGTAGTCAAACTCGTTGGACTGTTAGCAGGTAATGACCTAGCTCGGACACAACGTTCGCCTCGACGCAGTAAAAACAGAAGGTTGTGAGCTGTGGATACAGTTACGACTTCATCGTATTTCGGATTACGTGCGCTTTTATAGAAGGCATAACTTCAGGGTATTGGCGCTTGGGTTGCAGAGTGCTCGCCTATTTGACAGTTGTCGAACAAATAGTAGCAAGTTAATTATGACGCTCTTGATGGTCTACAGTCGTTCCAGCTGACGGAACATGGCCATCATGTGCTGTAGTTTATGAACTGCTAGCCAGTAACCTACGATCAAAACATCCCCAAAGATAGCTTCATCTAGTCGACTTGCCACTTAAACGAATATTGGGGTTGAGTTGGAAGGTTCCAGGTTAAGTTTTTAAATCACTTCACTTGCCGGTCAGGTTGGATGGCTGTTTCATTTTGCATCTTGATTATTGTGCTTTTACCCGAAGTGATCCTGAAGTGGATCTGGCCCATGTGATGTCGATTTGCGGTGTTATCATTGAGGTCTGTGCTCTCAACCACTGACCGGCCAAGTTCTCAGATGATAGTACCAGGAACTGGACGAAGACCGTTGCCTGGGAAGCATGTAACTTTATTACAGTCAATGCTGTGCAGTGATAATTTTAGGCACCGAAACAGGAACGACCTGACTCGATTCTCTTTGGTAGTTGTATTTGTTGTAGCAGCGATAGTAGAAGTAGGAGCAGTTGTTTGTAATAGCATCAGTAACACCATTAGTTACAGCAACAGTGAGAGCAGTAGCAACAAAAGTGCTGATTGGAATAGAAGCAGTAGTGGCAATGACATCAATAGTGGTAACATTAACAGCAGTGGCCAAAGACCTGGCGAAATGACGGCGCAACTTGGATCATACAGTCTTTGGGGAGTTACGAGTACCAACAGCGAGCTCATTCATCAAATCTGATTTGATCGCAGTTCGTGACGGCGTTGCTGTAGTGCTTGACGTCAGTATAGTGGATGACTACCGGAACTAACTCGTTTGAACAAATAAGGTAACGAAGTACATAACCGATTCTCATAATGCCGCTATTCAATCAGTCTTCCATACTTTGGGTTGTGATGTGAACTCTGTTTCTCATTCACCTGTGATCATCTCTTTTCGCGGTATTTTACTCTCTTCTTCATGTAGCGCCATTCTTCAACTGGGACTGCCTTCCTACGCAATCACGGAATCATGTCTACTGACTGTTCTAGGTTCTCTAAAAACTTACGACACATTTATGTGGGTAACCTGGCTGTAACTGTTGCCACTTCTGTTACAGTTGTCTCAATATGAATGAGATTTTTCTGTCCTGAAGCGTGAGCCTTGACTGTGATATCAGCCATATGCCCTGAACAGCTTTTGATTTTGTGCAACTGACCATTTACCTTATTTTCTTTTTTTTGTTTGTTTTTTTCTTACTCTAAAATGCGTTTGTTACATACGGCATAAATAACCTTTCGTTTGATGACTGCACTATTAACGTTTGCTACTCTTGTGAAAGGATTCGTCAACTGTTCAGCGTTGCTAACTACGCAGTGTCTCACATTTGACAGACAGCTTGTTTTCACATTTACCTTTTTACATATCTGTTGCTTAATTTTGGCGTCACCGTTTGTTCTTCCCTTAAACGAAGATGTGTGTATTGCTCTTCAAAACAAACGATATTGAACATACCGTCCTACCCACAAGAGTGGAACACACGGTGTTTCACGAAGGTAGGGTCGCCGTCCGTATCCAACTTTGTAGACTGGGCTGTCATCCCTCTGAAATTGACAAAGAATTGCACCGCCTGCTTTCAGTTATATGCACTGTTGAAAAGTGCGTCACTTGCCGTATGCCGTGACACGGAGGGATCTGGTGTCCACACCACCCGGACAGATGGACTTCTAGAAGAAATCCTAAAAGTAGGTCCATCCTTATGACTAGATAGGCAAGGTCGTCTCACCGAGTAGAAGCATCTGGTGATCGGTGACGTCGTGGATCTGTATACTGGTTGGTTACAGGACGGCATATGAGCATATAACATCGAGCACATCCTTCGTCCTATTGACTTCACTGCTCACGCGACGAAAGGGAGCTGTGCTCCGCAATCGAATGTTTAAGGCTTGTAAAAATTGGTTATCTGATGTTGTAAACAGTAACGTGTAGATGTGTCTGTTGCCATCTTTATCAGTCGTATGATCCGCCCCTGAGAAGTGGCGCTTGTGTTTATGACGGAGCGCCCGGATGGGTCCCGTATTTGTACACAACGAAAACGGTGAATGAGTTAACGATGATAGTTACCGCCTAACGGATATGGATTCACACTTTTAGGATTCATGAATGAGTTAGACTGCTAGGACCTTTATCGCCGCGAATGCGTAGCGTGTAACGGGCTCATCGACTGGGATGATCGCTTTCAAAAGAACACCACTGACTCTTCAGAAGTTGCTCCAACAAGGTAGTCATATTGCTCGCATATCTTGCAGTTCCTTCTTGTCGACCATCTTCCGTTGACGAGTGACGTTGTTGAATCTCGGAACTAAACAGTCGCACAGCTGCTTCTCAAAATATTCACCATAACTGTAACTAGCTGATGGTTTTTTCACCAGCAGGATAAACACTCGGTCCTGCAATTTTTGCTCTCGAATCAAACAGTTGAACTCGGCTGTCTGTGGCCTGGAAGAAGAAGAAGATGTGTGATGTGTGATGTGATCAAACAGCAATTTCTTCAGTTTGTTTAGCAGATTCTCCAGCGAAGAGTACATCTTATGTTCAGCAGCAATAAATACTAGAGCTAACTGATTCTGTTTTTCTTGTTATTCTGGATGGTTAAACGCAACTCGAAACGCTCCATTCATTCTTCAAACATGCATAGACTGCTCCGCAGGTACAACTAGTCATTTGCAAGAAGACGCACGATGCGACGTTAATTTATAGTGATGGAACATGTGAGACTGACAGCAGGTTAATCAACTTGCACAAACCCAATTCCAGCTTTGACACAGCAAAAATAAATGACCGAACATTGTAGATATAGTTACCGAGTTACAATGAGTCGCAAGTACTGTTATAGATAACAGTAGGTTAGACAATTGGTTGGATAATGTGAAACAGTGACACCAAGTACATTATGTTTTCTAGCAATGTGAACTGCGAAGGGCTGTTTTGGTTGACCAATAGTGGATCAACAGTATCAGCACAATCAAGACATTCGTGAATAGTTGTAGTCATGCTGTTACATTTGATTGACCAAAAACGATGGGATGTTGTGTTCTGCGAACAGCTATCCTGGAAACTTGCATTACTACCTCAAGTCATCATCACTAGGCAAGCCGGGAATCCGTATTCGCAGTTCAAACATGACATTGATAACCAATTCATCTTAAGTGTATTGAATTCATCCACAAAATGTAGATCATAGAAACGCTTACATCTTCGGGAATTTTTCTAGCATCCAAGAAAAGCGTAATCATCGGATATGTTGCATAAGGGTGGGTGTTTATACAAACATTACCAGGAATGTCTTGGCCGTGAATTGCTAGTCTCAGACATGCAACATCCTATTTTTCAGAGGACTGAAATTCCTCGAGGACCAAGGGTGATGGAAGACCCTGATTAAGGACGATGGCAGATATCCTGCTTCTGAGTCCGGAGGAAGTTGTACGATACAAAAAGTTTCAAGAAGTGTTTATTCGACCGAGAACCACATCAGCTGACAGCCACATTTCCGCTGAAGTGAAGACGAAAGAAATTGTGTTATAAGCCAACCACTTGATTTCCGGAAGTTTATTGAATACACTCAAATAATTTGTATACATGCAAGTGACAGTTAAGATAGAAAGAAGTAAAGTTTAGAAATGAAAGGCGGACTTTTATTAAGGAGCTGTGGATGCCTTATTATGGATATAACGTAAATGAGCATTCTCATTAGATGTACAATCTGCTTCTGATGAACCACGATTGATACCCGTTTGGCTACAATCTGATTTGGAAGGTTCGGGAGGTGGTTTATTGTTTTCTACTTTCGAAAATTAGAACGACCAAAATAAGATCTCAGAAGTCATTCAACCACATCTAAGGAATGTGCTGCAAGAATAAATGATGTTTGTGCGCGTTAAAATAATGAAGAGGAATCGTCAAATCATTCAGCTTACAAAGTTCAGGAAAGAAATATGGTAATTGCCCTCTTCAGAAGTACGGAGATGTGAGGTAAAGATGGTCAGAAGGTGAACCATAAGGGATTAGTACACTCTATGGGAACTAAAGGCATCTGAGACGATATCGAAGAAGTTCAGAATAATCGTTTGAGAGTAAACCAAGGAAATTGATTTCACTTATAACCTAAAGTTGGTATGGGTATACTACCATAGTTTTACCCAGTTGAAGGAACATCTCTTCTTTTTGTAAAGAACGATCGAGTGAAACGCTTGTTAGGTTGACATTGCGGATATCTAATCATTTGTCTTTAATTAAACAGGTGGAGTAATGAGAACAGCAAACGATATTTTAGTGGCTCAACGCATTGGTTTAAACCAAGTTGTGCACATTCGGAGGGAATGATAAGCTTGAAGCGAACTTTGCTTGAAAAAGTTCAGAATTCCAGGGAAAATCTCTGAGGAAGCTTGCACTCATTTGAATCCATAGTAGACGGTTCAGAAAGGAAAGAAATCAAAAGCTTGTTTTATTTTGAGGGGATAATCAGTAGAAGACTGAAGATCGTAAAGTTCAAGAATAGTGAGTGGAATAAAAACCTATTCACTGACTACCGAACAGACAATAGTTGTACCACAACAAACAGTTAACAACAGCTGGTTAACATGAAAGATCTAAACTACAACTGCGATCACGCTTTCATTAGGTAGTTGTGCTGACAACTGCATTGCTGACCTCATATTAGGCATGATTGTCATTATATGTGAACAGTCAACCACATTCGCCTGTGAGTAATGCACTACTGATGAGTTCTAACATGAAAGAAACTCGAGTCTAGTACTTTCATTCGAAAAGGACCAACTGGAGAGCTTATGGGAATGCGACAGCAACAACGGTTTTTTCGTGAAATGAAAAAAAACTTGGATACTTAGCTCAAATAGGGTGAGCATTACTGAATTCAACACAATAGTGAAACAGTTGGAATAAAACCACCCAAACAACCTGATGAATATTACAATTATCGCTTTTGTTTTCTCAGCTATTGATGTATTGTTGAGAGACGGGTGAAGGTCACTTAAAAAAACATCGTGGTTATGTCCAAGTAACGGATGGCGGTACCCAGTTTTTCGTCTCCCAGGAAGTACTTTGTGCTACCCGAATAATGGAAATGGATCATTTTACATTCAGCTATACTAACTGGTGAACAGTTTTCTGTGGTTTAGTGCTGTACCGTGCCCAATCGCTCTGTAACTCCACACTTTCAGTGTCCACTTGGCGACAAATTTTAGTATCATCAGTATATAATCGTAACGAGTAATTGGTGTGACAAATGATTTCGTGCATAAGGAGAATATACAGCAGCGGTCTTAGTATAGGGCACTCCTCTTGCCTCATAATATCACTCTGAAAATAGCCCCTTCGCTTCAGCAGTAAAGCGATGGTATTAGAGGTAATCGGTGAATCACAGGATTAAGGGATTTTCCGTACCAAAAATATGTTGATTCAAGTACACTGTAAACTAATCTACTCAATCATAGGCCTCATAGAAATAGGGAAATACGGTATCAGCCGGTTTACATTCATCAGTTGTCTTTGTCCAATCTTTCCGGAACACTAATAAATTGGTAAAATTTAAGGAATCAATTTTGACTGTCACACAACAACAATGGCAGAATGGAATGCTATCCATTCTCCTTGAGATAACCGATATTAATGCAATCCGCTTGCATTTAGCTAGCTGGTTGCAACCAATGACATCGTGTGCACTTTCCAAGCTTTGATAAGCTCGTTCTCTCAGTGAGATCGATTAACATGTTTACAGATTGGTCTTGACAACTTTTTAACACACTTCTATAATACCGGAAGAGTTTGAGATATGATACCAGGTGTGAGCATACTTGTTCTCAGGACATCTGTTAGGAAATAATGTTGTTGGGAAATGACAAATGACTTTCTTTCTGTTCCAGAGGGCTTTGTCTTTTAAATTAGCTCCAGCCACCTCTATCTGTTCTGAGGAGAGCCTCACTATATTTTCATCAGTAAGTCCGGGAAAATAGTGGCCTCTCTTTGTGTCTAACAGTGCGCGCCGTATCCATAGCAGCTTTTCTCAAAGGGGAAGGCTGTGTATCTTTGTGAGTACCCTAGTAACATTTAACATGCCACATGCCCTTGAATTTCCCGTAGCGACCGTTTTATCCCCTGGATACAGCCTTTAACCGGACATCCCATGCAGAACGAACAGACATTTGTGGAAACGAGTACTGCCTCAGTAGGGCCTTCAATGAGGCCAGTAACCTTAAACTCGTAGGAGGAAAAGCACATCGGACGCTGCAAGCAGTTCTTTACGTCTACGCAACGCTCAAAGCAATCACTCGCAGTAGATATTTGCAGTCAACTCACACTGCTGGATAATAGGATAAGTGTGGAAACGGATAGTTGCTGTTCAGCCATTACACCAAAACGATATAGTGATAACTTGAACAATTGTTCAAACGGACAGTACACTAAACCGTAATGAATAACAATAATTGTGTGTGAATTTTGTTGCCTAGAGCACCGGGAGACATAAAAACTCATTCGCAATGAAAGTAATAAAATTTGAACCAGACTTGTTCACCCACACATTTGTAGTTTTTGGTAAACTTTGGCTTGAGAAGCTTTTTCTGCTTCCTGAAGATGTTTTATCCAATCCCGTTTCGTGGCGATTTAACATAAACATGGTGCTTATTTTGGTACATGCATCAATGAGTTCAATTTCCTACCACGTCTGAATGTTTCTCACCACCCGCTGCTTCATTTTGATTGGCCGTTACCACTACAACAGATTGCGCACCGATTCACACACTTGTTTTTCACATCGTCTCTTCCAAAGAGACTGCTCAGATCAATGTTTGTTGCACAACGCAGGGGTCGCTTCACGCATTTCTGTTCTGTAATTTCAGGAGTCCTATTGATGTGTTGCTACCATTCAATCTACTGAAAGCGCATGGACTCAGTGGGAAATATGTTTCGCAAACTATTTGGATGCGCTGCTAACTGTGGTTGTATATAACGGTAGGCAAACGTTGAAACTACTACATCATCTGTCAACCATTGACAGGATACCTCCTCAGTGTAGTTGACCCGCAGTCAGAGACGTCAATAACGAATGTTTTAGCAAATCAAACTGGGGTTGAATTACAAACGTAAGTATTGAACCATCCACATTCTGTATACCGAAATAGGATACTCTGGATTAATCACGACAAGTTGTCTCTCGACTAATTTGAGCAGTTCGGTAATTTAAATATCGGAGTATTCACAGGTGCACGCTCAGGGTTGTAGTCCAGTCTACACAAGTTGCACCGAACGAGAAGATATTCGCATCCCCGACACACTGCTTGCGGAGGATACAACGAATTTTTTTGTGACCGAGATTTTACTTTTGTTGTTAATAGATAGGCAGCATTTGAATAACTAACAGTTTTCTATGAAAAACTGTTGGCATCAATATCAACAAGTTACAACTACTTTTCAGTAGCCTTTTCGAACTTTCCTCATATGTCATCATGTTTTGTATAAGGTGGTTCTCGCCGATTTGTTACCACCATTCTTGTCTTCTTTGACTTACCCAAAATCGCGATCTTATCTATACGTCAGGACGGATATTTTGATCCAGCATTACCTCTACTGATAAAGGTTATGTGAATTTAATCTCCCCTGACCCACAATCAATCAAACCCATAAGTTAAAATAGTGATTGAGTAACTAGTAACAAACACGCCGTCCATGACCTCTATTGACCGTTTTTCTCACCCACCCTAAATACTGTTTTTCTTATTTACTGTGTTTTAATTAGTCTGATGATCAAACACAGAAAACAAGTCCTGTTCACTACTTTTTCGTTCTCATGACTTCATTGGGTATTGTTGAACGAATTTCGCAGATAGACGGCGACATTGTCTTCCGGACGATTGTAGAAGGTTTTAAAAAAGATCTTTGTGTCCGCTTTTAGTTTATTTTGTTTCTGGATAACACATTTATCTAATGCGGTCATTACCCTCAATTTCTACTACCTTAATTGCTTTCCTTGAGAAACACTCCTTATTCGTGAAAGAACTTGCACCGAGACCTTGTCAACCGTGACGGATTCGAATAGCTGGAATTCTTCCACAAAGGAACTTATGCGTTTTAGAGGGCTAAATCGTAATTTCCGTAAGTCAACGATTGGTTCTCACCCAGTCTTCACAGAGCACACATTTTCCGTCGGTTCATCCACCATCATTGACTTCACAGCAGTTTATGAGGAATCTAGTCGGTGAATGTCTAGCAAAGTGGACGGATTTGACGGTTACTGACCAATCATTCTCAAGGAATGTGTTGGGGTCTTATGTCAACTCCTGACTGAGCTACTCATCCAGTGTTTCACGGAGCCCTAACTGACAGATTGTTAGAGGATGGCACGCATCACACCGAGTCTTAAAAACGAAACAAATTTCTACAGATACCATGCTTATCTTAAGTATTGGAAGTTTTGAAACACTAATTCTTGTTTACGTGGAAATTCAATTGAACACAGACTCTAACCTATTAACTCATCGTCGCCCACGTACTATCTTTCTCATGTTTCTTCTACGCTGCCTTCGCTTGTTGGAAAATCTGTAGCTGTTGCATATGTTATTCTGACTATTGCAATGCGTTTGGAAGCATCGACTGAGAGACGTCACTGAACATCCCCGACGATTCTGACATAAAAATTGTCTAACGTTTACGCGATTACTTCACTACTTGATGTCGCTTCATCCATTTTGTTAGTCAAGCCTCATTGCTGCCCACCATTCGCACCGGAGTTTTTCTGAGTGCAACCTTCACCCCAGCCCTATTTTCTTATTAAGCAGCAACCATGTCAGTTCACAAGCGTAATTTTGCGCTCGACTATGCAGAGGAGATGTTGTTGGACATCAAACATCTCTACTGATTACATATCACCCACCCTGCTGGACAGTTTCCCCAATACATGCCCGTCTATTAAAGTGCATAGCAAACCTCCATTCTGACTCTTTTCCGATAAGTAGTTGGGGGATAATTTAGCTAACAGTATATCATGATCACCACATGTTACTAACTATTTACTCAAAACCAGAGTTTTCATTGAATACCTAGTATTTAAAGTATGTCTCGATTTCAATATGTAAACATCGGTTTATTAACGCATGTATGCTCCCCATTTAATGTATTGCCCACCATGTTTTCTGTGGTTTAAGTACACTATTCTTTATTAAAGATCCTTAGACCATCCGTTATTGTTCAGTAGTATATCGCGCAAACAAGTCGCTGATTTCAGTGTTATTCATCCGCTTACAAAATGATAAATGATTGCAGTAAAACCCTACCTGACACGTTGCATCACTTTACTCTGATGTCTTGTAATACTTGGAATTGGGGACTTCAAATAACCCTCGAAATTGCACTTCAATTGAAACCTCCCATGCAAATGGTGCGAATAGTACTTCGAACTAGTTGCAATAAGCAACTGTTATTCATGAAACAAGGACTCACATTCATAGATACACATTAGTATTACAGAAATCAGAGTCTGTCACTGTCTGATCACAATGGTGGACGCGTAGTCACAGATGATAAGTTGATTAGTCCAATACAGACCAAAGAACTAGAGGAATAACGAGAGGTGTAACACTAAGGCTGTTTGTTCAATCTTGATGTGGTATCTTAACGTTTGGATTGGTCCGTTGTTGGATCGCCTATTATGTCAGGGTTTGGTTAGGTAGTGAATCGGGTAGATTTTCATCACATCTTTTCAGATGCATTTCTGCATCATTCACTGGAACCCAATGTGAACATTTAGATGCACATACACGCCGGTCTTAGTCCTCTATTGTCTCAATGAAACTAGCTCAATCTACTCACAAGTTCATCGTCCTTATTTTTCAGTTAACATCAAAGCTAAATCAGTATAGTTTCTTCGTTGATACCGATTGTGATCTTACAGAAACTTTTCAGCTAAGTTCACGATGATTACTATTATTGTATGACACAATCTTGCTCAACTAATGGCCCGTCATTTGTTAAAGATGTGGGCGAGTAATGAGCTGACAATTCATCTGTTGAGATGCAAGGAGCGTAAAGTTTACTTGAACAACATAAACCAAAGTATGAGATCAGAGCATCTGTGGTGTACTCACTTATCTGTCCCATAAATTCCCGTATCTAAAGGGTTGAAGAAGGTGCAGGACGACTCATTAGGTCGAGCACACTTTCGTGGTCAGAGTAAACGGTAACTTTAAGATTGAAAACTATAAATAATCGAACACAATCCTTGCATTTAGATAAACCTTTCGGTCAGCCCTCTTCGTAAGAAAACATTTGACTTGACTTTCTCTCTTTCTAGAGCTCATCAGCAACCTTGTGTGCATAGTTTACAAAATGCCCAGTCGTTTGTAACATCATCATAACAGCCATGAGCCTGACCAAAAGGCACTATGGCTCGGGCCGCCGCTCACCTCAACAGTGACGTAGAATATCCTAGAAGAAAACGTTACTAAGAAGGTTGAAAATTATTAGAAGTAGACTAAGCGGAAGAACTAGAAATGGTATGGACACAGGTCCGCCATTGACTGCGACACATCGCCATCTCGGATAGCGTCTCTAACCAGCGG
>JTDE01004248.1:6445-20544 GCA_014338405.1 Paragonimus skrjabini miyazakii
ATGATATGTTTGGTTAGAACGAACGACTAATTTTCTAGTCCACAAAAGTGGTCTGTAAGGAGAAGTGTTTGTATCAGGGATTGTGTGAAGGAAAAGAAACGGGGAAAGGACCTGTGTTGGAAACCACTGAATGGACGACAGTTTTGTTTTCTAAAGGAAACCGAAACAGCGAGAACTTAAGACCTATAAAAATCGACACTGTAGTCATCGAGCCAAATAAGTGTTTGGATTAGCGGTTGTGTGATGGAAAGAAATAGGGAATGGATCTGTGTTGGAAACCACTGAACGGACGACTACGGAAATGTCCATGATTTCACTGTTTTGTCAGAATGTGTGAAAAAATTCACCAGTAGCGAGATATAGAAGGAACCCAACTACACAAATCTGACCCTCGGCTGAGCTCGAATCATAAGCAAGAACAGGATACTCAAATTAGACAAGTGTTCTACCTGTTGGGCCGCGAAGTCCAACCGCGAACTCAGAAAATTCACATTTAGAATTAGTCAACCACTAATTGTGTCATATGGAATCCACCAAATGATCCGAAGGAATGGGTGTCCATGCAGAATTTCTCAAACAGTTCGCGCTGGTCGACTTCTGGGCTGTCGGTAGATAACCTAACAGAATGACTGGAGCCATTCAGATGAACAACAATCGTGGTGGAAACTGTCTCGAGCAGACCATCATTCAACCAAACAGGACGGTCTCCACGTGTTTTATCAGTCAACCGTCCCCAAGTATGACCAGTGTTTGAGTCTTAAAGCAATCGAACAGATTAGTATACACAAGAGCTGGTTGTAGAACATGGAACTTTGTCTTCGAGTTGCATAGTTGAGGATACAGTCAAATTGTCTTAGCCTAATAACCTTGGTCACCGTATCACAGCACAGTGGCGGCTTAACAAATATATATTTGGGGATCACCGAGAGTGATTCAGATTTAGACTTGACCAATTGTACTGTTTTGTAACTGTTAACAAACACGTTGATCATCATTCTTTATCTACTGGTTTTTCTTGTCTACCCCAGTGACTATTCTCTACGTGAGTGAGGGAGTGTTGAATATGACCTAATCATCTAAGATTGTAACCAGTAGTACACAATCAGTTAGATGTGGTGGTTTGTCCCAGCTAGTCAAAACAGGCGACCAGAAAACGTCAGTCGTTTATTTCTGTATACCAAAGAGATAGGTTTATCACTAATTCCCTGTTGACGACACTCCACTACTCATACCACAGATTTCTCACGAAACTTATCATTCTGCTTATTAGCTTGATCCACACAATATCCTGGTTGTGCTATAAGGATGGACGATCACACCATACTACTTACACTATTACTCAGTAGTCAGACGGAGGCACGTAGTTCAGTATTCAAATAACCGGGGGGAAATAGAGGATGTAAAATCGGATTGCACTCTGGCAATAAATGGTGTTTTCCACATGTGAACTTGGCATTGATGACCGCGGCGTACGGGGAACAGTGTTGTGTGCCAAAGAGTGCTTTGCTTACTGTTGTGTTGAATCAATCCCTCGTGTGTTGATTGCTCCTCTAGACAATCAACGTGCCATCCGCGTTCCTGGCACTTGCTCCCCATTTCTGAACTCAAACACTACCCTGTCATAGTCATGCCCACACCAACATGGCCTGCACATTCAGTCCTCCGTCTATCTGGCCCCCTAGTTCTGACAACGCACTACATGTCAAGTTTCCGGCGAGTGTCAATATAACTCACCATCATATTATTTCAGTGGTCCTATTCTCCCCACTTACAATAGGCTGGTACGCTCTTCGGCTGTTCGGAACCCAGCACTTCTTAATGACTACACAGGTGATAGTGACATGGACATTACACAGGATACGCGCCAAAGCCGCCTGTGTGTCCCACACACGTGTTAGGAATCAACTTACGTTCTGATTGGTCGCGCCTTCAAAGACTAACGATTTACTCGTCCACGCTACGGCTTGTAAATGACTGTAGCGTTTGCTCTACTGAGTCGCGAGTTCCCTGTACAGCTGTTACACCTTGTAAGGCTTATTGGTGATTACACTCCTATGAACACAACAGTAACGTTTATGGGTCGAGATGTGTTGTCGTGGAAGTTGATATGTGCACGGCCTTGCCATGTTTTGTAGATGAGACTTGTTTTGTAAAAAATCTACCATGTTGAGTCATCCAGAAGAACTACAATTTTTCTAACGATATACACCCTAATCAATCTTGTCTATGCTACTTACCCACTACAATGCCACTGATTTCCAAATTCAGCCAATACAAGCATCGATCTCCGCTCACCGGAATTTGCTATAATCCCCCAATCAGCGAGGATTGAGGTCATCTATATAACAATATTTGCAAGACTGTCTACAGCACTGAGAGACTTCACAGGATGAGATCACACGTCTCATTCTTGTTGCCGTCCGTTTGTCGTGCACAACACACAAATACCATTGGGGATGACATATTCATTCCTGCATAATGTCAACTAGCTGATATTCCCATTTGTTGTAAGGGTCTGAGTATCTCTGTGTTTAACAATCTGCGCACATGTCAAAACTTCTGCACGATATTCCACTTCAACTTCAATTATATTTTGTTGCTTAGTCCATGGTTTCCGTAAAATTTTCGAAGTAGAACAGTCTGTCTTCCCACAATGATCCTTCGCATACCTGCCATCTCTAAGACTGACCGCGTCAGTGTTCTTGCGTTCCGTCACCCATCTCTTCTCAGACCGTTTCCTCCAAAACATCCCGGCGATGAATGCACGAGAGGGATTGCTAGAACCTGCGTAGTTTGATATGGGATAAGCAACAATGCAGAGAACCTGGTTAGATAATGCAACCGCTTCGGCCGAAAGCCCTCTTCGGGGGGAATCCCAACTGTGGAAGCAGTGTGGGTTTCACGGCTAAATGTTGATATTGATGGATCTGTCGTCAGCATGAGTTGCTTAATTTTGGTGGACTGATACTGTTGATTTTATCCAGAATTGATGAAAACTACATGCGGATTACTGCAATTGAAACTGATGATGAGACAGCCATGTGTCTGTTGGGGGATTCGAACCTACCGATCGTCACATTCGACCCAGTGACACAGTCCGTTACTTCATTGGGCAAAAGATTAGCATTTGAGCAGTATAAATTCCACTAGTTTCCGTGTGTATATTACATTGACCGGGCTATCGTATTGTAGGTCCTTCTAGGTATAGACTCGTATACTGAATAGTTTGACTACTAATCAAAACATTTCTCACATCAATTACACTTAACATAAATCGAGTTGACATCATGAGCTCCTCCTTGAACTCTCTCTCTCGTTCATCTTGTATCACCCCATTTGAGTGTGTCTGCCACTGTGTTAGTGACTGTCAATTGCCAACTGTTATCTTTGGTTCACAGAGTTCACCTGGTTGTAAGATTCATATTCTATGCGCGGAACTGATTTGATACAAGGAATTCTTCAATGTCTCGTCTTGTTCTGCCCGCGTTAGGGAGTTTCTAGCTGCTCTGATTGTATACACTCTCTAATCGACCAGACATCGTTCCGCTAGCCCACATGACAACTTCACTTATCGTTGACAATCTGTGACGAAGTTTCAGTCAACATGGCGTTCCAGAGACCTCCGTTTCACACAACGGATAGAAGTTCATCTCAATCCGGTTTAGAGAGAGCAGAAACCGTAACAACATTCATTCTGTTCACTCGTTGCCCCACTATCTTGAATGTGATTGCCGCGCGGAGTGTTTTGTGGACACAATAAAACGGGCACCCTTGAAGTATTTCAGGAAGGGAACGACGGAGAAAGTTCTGCAAACGCTTTTGTTCCCTCACCACACTACGCTAAATCTGACGTTCCCAAGTGTACCTTCAGTGATCACAAGCAGAAAGCAATTTACGACACGTTGATTCAATTAAAAACGCCAGTGGGAGACACCCGGCAGCTCCCTCGAACTGGATTCGCTATCAGTGACCCGATTCACGTCAGGTACTATGAACTGAACCTTTCTGAAACTGTCCAAAACCAGGCACAGTCTCCGCACCGTTCTCTGCGACGTCACAGGCCACAGGAGTCACTCAGGTTAGCACCATTTAGCTGACTCTACACAGCTGGAACTTCAATTTCCTTTGGGGTCGTTACTCATCATCTTCGAAATTAAGCGCTCAACAACATGATTGTCGACCACGTGGTGGAGTCCGTCATTTTCCCCCTCTCATTACACATTATTTTTATGGCTGATATGTTTACTATACGTATAGACTACTTGTCACATGTTTGGTTAAACATATTATCCGTCCGTGTGCACCTTGCCTTTTGCGTTCATGCAGTAGTTGTTCTTGCACATTAGCTTTGGTAACATACTGTTTACCACATAATGGGGAAACTTGATTCACTCGAATTATCAACTTGATTCAAGAGAAACATCATCCACCCTGTATCGGATCACATATAGTGTAATATACCGTGAGTGATTATCGTAAGTCGCTGTATATAGCTTGATAACATTGTTCATTCATTCTCCGTTTCATCACGGCATCAATCTTGGTAATGTCAACTTCTTGTCCAAGCGATGAGCTAAAGGTTATCCAGGAGAGAAAATGGACGGACGCAAAAGCTGTCCCATTTGCCCAGCGTAACTCGATCTCTGTCGACAGCTGTACCCATTATGCTTAACGGAGGTAGCATTGAAATAAGGTCATCCTTTCTAAAACTCCGTTCTAATGACGAACGAAATCGGACTGTTTTGGCAATTTCAACGTGCGCTTATTCGTCTCATTTCCCATTCTGGCTGTTCTCTTTGGTTGGTCCACTGCGTAACCCAACTTTCAAGTCTTCCAAAACCTGTAATCAAAGCTATGGTTCTCAAATGCTTCGCCTTTGGTCAAGCAAGCGGTAAGGTTCATTTGAAGGCCAGTCTTTCTTCCCTGTCTGTTGGGGTTGTAGGTTTTAAAGATATGCTTGTCACTCCACATTTTCCAAGTTCGCGTGTATCGTGTAATCACGTAGCAATCATGCTTACGGTAATCTTTCCAATACGGTCCGTATCGCGTACTTGTTATTCTCTAGGGTTGCAATACCGTTTACAGTTGAGCTGGTTCCTAGATGAGGAATAAATTTGTCAGCGTCAATACACAGAATGGCATACAATGGGGCATTTCCTTTTCTTGTACAGATACTGATGATTACTAGGTAGCCACGATACAAAGTGTTCTCTTTGTACAAGGCCATACTGGTTAGTTTGTGCACGGAATGATCATCCAATGAACGCATGCTTCCAAATTGTGCGGCCAGAAAATCGTCATGTTATGAACCACACACCAAACCATCATTTTCGGATTGAACAGATAGACTATTTCAAGGAATGTGTGGAAACTATTGAACATGATTTTTCCAGTGCATACACCCTATTTCAAATACAATATTTTTTCATGTTTAGAGTTCAGTTTGGGTCTCCATTCGCCACAAGCAGCTTAGGAGCAAAAGGGTTTCAATTGCGTCAGTACGTGTTCAAGTAATTTGTCGATACACCTGTTTCACTAATGCAAATGCTGTTTGTGAACAGTTGAGTAACGCCAGTAATAATGTTTATATGACAGGTAAGTAGCAGTGTACGAGATATTGTTGTATAACGAAACGATCGGACTTATAAAAAATTTTCGTGTAAACTGCACACAACAACAACAACAACAAGTGAGCGAATCAACCACGTAGTTTGGCCCTTCCGCTTGTTAATGTTGCAGCCAATTGCATGGCAAGGAGTTTGATTACGTAAGCGCCTGCTGTGCTCACAAAACTGGCCGAGGTGGTCTGACTAGCTTTGCTTCGCTAGTCGTCGGCAGTTTTGAGTTGTAATCACGTAACAGTACTTTGAAGGATTTGACGAGGTCAGCCAGGTGATCAGCTGCTAAGATGTGTCTGGCGATCGATGGAGCTGGGTTCTTCGAGTGGGTCGTTTCTTGGCGCCGCACTTGATAATCACTTGAGAATGTTCTCCGCCATACACTGATGCCAACACCGGCTTGTTCTTCTTAGGTAAACGCCATTGCAGCTACGAATGAACTGGTATACTACGTGACAGACATACCAGTTAGTCAAGTGTGTATCACCGCTGTGGCAAGGCAAATTTCTACTACTTCACAAAATGTGCAGTTGCATAGCTCGGTAGATGCACTGCAAAGCCGGTGTCAGTCTGTGACTAATGTTGTTTGTGGTACATTGGTGTATTAAGAGTCCACGTCGACCAAGCACGATATGTGTGGACGTACTAAATTGTCCTCCAACAGTTTTGCCAACTCACAAGGATAGCGAACACATTGGAAAGGGGGGACATTTCATGAAGTGGTATACCGAGTTGTTCATGGATAATATCGGTCGTACTGGGATAACCGTCTGGTGGATGTTCGGTGAAAATCTAATTCTCAGTGTCTGCGTACCAGTTGGTTTCAGCTTACTATATTTAATATCAGAAATATATCCATGCAGCATCAATATTTGTAGTTTCCTCGATATCTGTTTTCCAGTCAGGAAGTTGTTACCAGGACCGGTATTCATTAGGAAGTTCCGTGCATCATTAACGCACGAAAGGTCAAAACTATGTGGTTGGTTCGTTCACTAGTTATTTCTTTGTGTAGTTTATATGAGAAATGTTGGCTTTACGTTAGTGACTGACAGGAGTGAATGGATATGTTAAAATCTCGCGACATGTGGTTTCTTTGTGTTCTGAGTAGAAGTTTCTTCTGTCTAACCTTACTATCGCAATGCGGGTATCCTCTATCCTCGTTTCTATTGAACCAGGTTGTATGTTTGGTGTGCAACTTATTCAATCACGTTACAGGTGAGCCATTCTACTTGCTAATTGCCCAAAGAACAAACACTGGTCTTGCCCCATTTGAGTGCTTTTCCAAGATAAGTCACACGTGGCGGGTATCGTACTGCCTCAAGAACCCTGCGATCAATAAAATTGTGAATAATTCATTCTACTCGCAAGCACCAAGTAGTGAAGATATGAACTAACGAAAAGCTGTAACAAGAGATAGATTAACATTTGGCATAGCGTTGCAATAGTTTGGATATTCATTTCTTGAATCTGTTCACTTCTGTTCCAATTGCGCCTCCGGTCGTCTGCATCCTGGGAGGACTGAAAAATTGACATCTAAACTGAACATCGGTCACCCTGTGGAGTCCGAAGCGTTTACATTCGCCATCAACAATTCTAGTGTAGATTACAAAGTCATCGATGTCACGATTTACCAGTTTCAAACAGTGGTATCAAAACCTGTCCAGTGAGGAGTGCTCGCCAAGCGTGATGCTCAGAGTTTGCACAGTATCGCCCAACCGTAACCCCGGAGAAGTTTCGGGTGGAATGAAATGGGAAAATTTCTTCTGGCTCTTGTAAACTCTGCTAATTTAGTGGCAGTCCGACTTTTTAGTCATCCTACGTCTTGATCTGAGAAACGTCCCCGTAATACCTTAACCCTGTCTTGAATGTTTTGGTCGGTTAAGGATCTTAAGCAATGGTTTTACTGAGTTCACCACCAGTTTCACGACGGAATATTGTGTTGGCAGTCGAATTGTATATTTTAAGATTCCGTGTCAGTGCTTCAGTAAGTTTCTATTGGGCGTCTTCATAGTGCACATTGCCATTTCCAACATAATATTCGAAAAGCATTTTAGAAGGCTGGGTGGACGACTTCGACTGGCCATTAATATCAGGACGGATTGAACTTCGTCACTTAGACATATAGATGTTCGACTTCTTTAGAGTCAGACTAACGTTCTTAATAGTAATCGTCACTAGTTCACTAGTTATTTACTCGAGCGTTTCCATAGATAATCCAAAGTGTGGTTTATTATGATCATCAAAAGCAATGGATTAACTCTCGTTGCTTTCCTGGGAGTCCGTAACAAGATCATAGTCGGCTTTTAGTGTACTTCAGTTTAGAAGCAATGTACACCCCTGAGGAACTCGTTTTGTTCGCTCCCCCCTTTGACTCCTGGATTACTCAGAACATCGACCCTACTGTAGAGTAACACATAAGTTATTTTGACACGAACAAAGATGGATAGTGCAACATCCAATAAACACTACTCGCAAAAATTGACCACAAAACATACACACTTGAAAACGTCCAGTAGACAATAATAGGGTACCCACATCTTTTCTTATAAACCTTCATTTCAAACAAGATGTTTTGCCCGCAAGGACATTTGTTCTGCGTCCTTTTTTGCATGGATTTGCAAAACCACCAAGTAAATGAAAGGGATCAATCAGGCGCAGCCATGTCTGCGATAACATGAACAAATTACAATTTCAGTTGTCGGTTTTAACACACATTATGTCGATTGAACGTTGATTAGGCAATCTATCGTCATATTTCAGATTGACGCAGAGGATCAAGGTTGTATTGGAGTGTTGTGAGTCCGGATGCACAAAGCGCGTTGAAAGTTTTGGTCGATGTGATTGTGTGTGTGTGCGGCCTGACCATTTCTGTCACCTTGGTGTGTTGGTTAGACTTACGCACTGTTTTGATTCGGAGGGCTAAGCTGATTAGGACTTTGGTCCCTCCAGATTCAACCATGTCAGAGAGGCTAAAATGAAGTAGCCAGGGAAAAAGCACCCCAACTTATTTGTTTGTATGTCACACTACTTACTGCGCCGAAGTGTTTAAGCAGAGAGTCACGCAGCCACGATTATACAGAGGAACAATATTACTAGTAGCAACAATACTGTCTTCTGTGTACTAAAAAGGAGGGTTGGAAGATGTATCCTCAATCAGGTATCACTCCGGTCATCAAATGGTTGATTGTGACCGCGGGTGTATCACTGCGTACGGCCGAAATATTTACATAAATTCTCAGATGCTTGAAGTAGCTTACAGTACACATACAGTGCGCAGCATTAATCGTAATGAGTCGCCAATGTCTTACTCACAAAGCGGTCCCAGGTTCGTCTAGCTTCCACTGCCAAGTGAGTCAGATTTTCGAGTCATTGACTCCTCATAGTATTCTTTAGAAAAACCCTTCTTCCTGTTTCTTTATAAACTAGATGCTGAGATCGGGATTCCATGGCAAGTCAAACTGTTGAGTCGGAGACTCAATCTGAACTCCAAAATGTCAATATGAAGCATACCCGTAGACGCATGATGTGTTTCATCGGGACATGGAAATTGCACACGATGCTGGATCGATGGAGCACCACAGGACGACCGGAACAACGAACCGCCCTGATCAATGTGGAACTGAGCCGATGTGGAATCGAAGTAGCAGCCTTGAATGAGACAATGCTGACAGACCATGATAGGTCGCGGGAATCAGATGCCGGGAACACTTTCTATTGGATAAGTTACCTGACAGATGATGATTGAGAACATGGTGTGTGTTTCACTGTCGTTGATCGTATCAATGTTGTAATCATTGGTGAACCGCATAGCGTCAGCCCTCGAATTCTGTTTATGCGTTTGCCACTCTACTAAAGTAAGCGTGGCACAATTGTTAATGTTTATTGTCCAGCTGTGTGTCACACCAATGACACAAAGAGCCAGTTCTATGAACAGGTGTCCACCACAGTCCGCTTGACACTCGTGAGTGAAAGACTGTTTGTTCAGGGTGACTTCAGTAAACAAATTGGCGCGACCCATCGGTCTGGCCGGGAGTCCTCGGACCCTGCGACGCTAACTTAGTCAACGAGAACGTTGATGTAAGCATAGGGCACGACGCAGAGCGTTTGACACACTGTAAATGGTCATCGTTGGTGACTACAGCATGCGCCCACCAGCCTGGGCATATAGAGTCATCCGGTGGCGTTGCGATAGGATGACGCATCATCCCGGAAATGTTATAATAGTTGAATACACCCAAAGTATGCTGGCGAAAATTGCATGGTCCAAACAACAAATGGAAACTCTAATGCGTTGTTAGAAACCGATCCTATCCACGCAATGGCACCCGTTTAGTCAGTCCAAATGCTGAGCTCTCTACCCACTTGTAGAAGAACCAAACTTCCGGCAATTTCGTTTGCCAGTATGGATAAACCCGTCAATACCTACTGCGAGCAATCCCATTTAATCGTGGCAGGTTTTCTTAGCGTAGTGTGGTGAGGGAACAAAAGCGTTTGCAGAACTTTCTCCGTCGTTCCCTTCCTGAAATACTTCAAGGGTGCCCGTTTTATTGTGTCCACAAAACACTCCGCGCGGCAACCACATTCAAGATAGTGGGGCAACGAGTGAACAGAATGAATGTTGCTACGGTTTCTGCTCTCTCTAAACCGGATTGAGATGAACTTCTATCCGTTGTGTGAAACGAGGGTCTCTGGAACGCCATGTTGACTGAAACTTCGTCACAGATTGTCAACGATAAGTGAAGTTGTCATGTGGGCTAGCGGAACGATGTCTGGTCGATTAGAGAGTGTATACAATCAGAGCAGCTAGAAACTCCCTAACGCGGGCAGAACAAGACGAGACATTGAAGAATTCCTTGTATCAAATCAGTTCCGCGCATAGAATATGAATCTTACAACCAGGTGAACTCTGTGAACCAAAGATAACAGTTGGCAATTGACAGTCACTAACACAGTGGCAGACACACTCAAATGGGGTGATACAAGATGAACGAGAGAGAGAGTTCAAGGAGGAGCTCATGATGTCAACTCGATTTATGTTAAGTGTAATTGATGTGAGAAATGTTTTGATTAGTAGTCAAACTATTCAGTATACGAGTCTATACCTAGAAGGACCTACAATACGATAGCCCGGCCAATGTAATATACACACGGAAACTAGTGGAATTTATACTGCTCAAATGCTAATCTTTTGCCCAATGAAGTAACGGACTGTGTCACTGGGTCGAATGTGACGATCGGTAGGTTCGAATCCCCCAACAGACACATGGCTGTCTCATCATCAGTTTCAATTGCAGTAATCCGCATGTAGTTTTCATCAATTCTGGATAAAATCAACAGTATCAGTCCACCAAAATTAAGCAACTCATGCTGACGACAGATCCATCAATATCAACATTTAGCCGTGAAACCCACACTGCTTCCACAATTGGGATTCCCCCCGAAGAGGGCTTTCGGCCGAAGCGGTTGCATTATCTAACCAGGTTCTCTGCATTGTTGCTTATCCCATATCAAACTACGCAGGTTCTAGCAATCCCTCTCGTGCATTCATCGCCGGGATGTTTTGGAGGAAACGGTCTGAGAAGAGATGGGTGACGGAACGCAAGAACACTGACGCGGTCAGTCTTAGAGATGGCAGGTATGCGAAGGATCATTGTGGGAAGACAGACTGTTCTACTTCGAAAATTTTACGGAAACCATGGACTAAGCAACAAAATATAATTGAAGTTGAAGTGGAATATCGTGCAGAAGTTTTGACATGTGCGCAGATTGTTAAACACAGAGATACTCAGACCCTTACAACAAATGGGAATATCAGCTAGTTGACATTATGCAGGAATGAATATGTCATCCCCAATGGTATTTGTGTGTTGTGCACGACAAACGGACGGCAACAAGAATGAGACGTGTGATCTCATCCTGTGAAGTCTCTCAGTGCTGTAGACAGTCTTGCAAATATTGTTATATAGATGACCTCAATCCTCGCTGATTGGGGGATTATAGCAAATTCCGGTGAGCGGAGATCGATGCTTGTATTGGCTGAATTTGGAAATCAGTGGCATTGTAGTGGGTAAGTAGCATAGACAAGATTGATTAGGGTGTATATCGTTAGAAAAATTGTAGTTCTTCTGGATGACTCAACATGGTAGATTTTTTACAAAACAAGTCTCATCTACAAAACATGGCAAGGCCGTGCACATATCAACTTCCACGACAACACATCTCGACCCATAAACGTTACTGTTGTGTTCATAGGAGTGTAATCACCAATAAGCCTTACAAGGTGTAACAGCTGTACAGGGAACTCGCGACTCAGTAGAGCAAACGCTACAGTCATTTACAAGCCGTAGCGTGGACGAGTAAATCGTTAGTCTTTGAAGGCGCGACCAATCAGAACGTAAGTTGATTCCTAACACGTGTGTGGGACACAGGCGGCTTTGGCGCGTATCCTGTGTAATGTCCATGTCACTATCACCTGTGTAGTCATTAAGAAGTGCTGGGTTCCGAACAGCCGAAGAGCGTACCAGCCTACTGTAAGTGGGGAGAATAGGACCACTGAAATAATATGATGGTGAGTTATATTGACACTCGCCGGAAACTTGACATGTAGTGCGTTGTCAGCACTAGGGAGCCAGATCGATGGTGCTTCTTTGCCCAGAATTAACCCGAAAGACGGAGTGTGGTGTGATTTCATTTGAGTTCAAGAATTGACGCGGTGTTTCCATTGTTGTCTTCACGATGGTTACCTTGAGTACTTGCTCAGTTTCAAAAACGCTTTGGGCACGTAGTCGACTCAGAATGAGTTCACAATGGTTCGCGTAGACTAACAGAGGGAAATATATTATTCAACAGTTTGATTTCCAATATACATTAACTTGACATCAATAGGTATATTGAACAAGAGAGGACAGAATTTAAAAACCCAGATGCTATAACATGAACAACATGTAGATCCTGTTAGTTGCAGTCGTGAAACAAGGGCATGTCGTACGCTATCGACTTTGCGCAACCTTGTTATAAATGCGAGTAATTAAATGTACGTATCACTCGTTCACTGTGACCTAAATGAGTTTATGTAGAACTGGAAATCAACACTCATTGAATGGTAATGCTATAGTCTCTCACGTATATGGGATAGAACTGTCTACTAATGGTATTTGGTTTGCCCAGTTCGGCAACACATTCAATTAATTTCCAACCCTTTTCCTGCTTGAGACAACCTATTTTGATTCATTGCCATATGATAGCGCATCATCGAGGATCTCTTATAATTCACAAAGTAACTGTCAATTTGAATGTTACCAGAATGTCACCAGAAAGACTGACTGACCATAATAGACGGAGGACTGAATGTGTAGGCCATGTTGGTGTGGGCATGACTATGACAGGGTAGTGTCTAGGGGAGCAGTCAGCACACGAGGGATTGATTCAACACAACAGTAAACAAAACACTCATTTGCACACAACACTGATCCCGGTACGCCGCGGTTATCAAAACCAAGTACAGGTGCCAGAGTGCAATCTGATGCTCCATGCTGTATTTCCACACGGTTACTCAAATACGCGCCTCTGTCTGACTACTGAGTAGTACTGTGAGTAGTATAGTGTGATCGTTCATCGTCATAGCACAACCAGGATATTGTGTGAATCAAGCTAATTAGCAGAATGATAAGTTTCGTGAGAAATCTGTGGTATGAGTAGCAGAGTATCGTTAACACGGAATTAGTGATACATCCACCTCATGGGCCCGGAGGACTAAACGACTGACGTTTTCCGGTAACCTCTTTTGACTAGCTGGGACAAACCACCACATCTAACTGATTGTGTACTACTGGTCACAATCTTAGATGGTTAGGTCATATTCAACACTCCCTCACTCACGTAGAGAATAGTCACTGGGGTAGACAAGAAAAACCAGTAAATAAAGAGTGACGAACCACATGTTTGTTAACAGTTACAAAACAGTACAATTGGTCAAGTCTAAATCTGAATCACCCTCGGTGATCCACAAATATATATTTGTTAAGCCGCCACTGTGCTGTGATACGGTGACCAAGGTTATTAGGCCAAGACAATTTGATTGTATCCTCGACTATGCGACTAGAAGACAAAGTTTCATGTTCTACAACCAGCTCTTGTGTATACTAATCCGTTCGATTGCTTCAAGGCCTAAACACTGGTCATACTCGGGGACGATTAACTGATAGAACACGTGGAGACCGTCCTGTTTGGTTGAATGATGGTCTGCTCGAAACAGTTTCCACCACGATTGTTGCTAATCTGAATGTCTGCAGTCACTTTACTAGGTTGTCTACCGAAAGTGTACCAGAAATCAATCTAAGGTTCGGAATGTTGAATGTTGTCAGGGCACTGTTAACTCTTTACGCCACACTGATTACCGTGTCCAGAATAAATGCGTGCAGACAATTAAACTCCCATGATCTACAATCGATCAAGTCCTTAATTTGGAAGAAGGACTTCATA
>JTDE01004248.1:29487-43412 GCA_014338405.1 Paragonimus skrjabini miyazakii
TTAAATGCTTAACCCACGTGTTGGTTTGCCGAATAAACAACCCTTGTGCCATCCGCGTTCTTGGATCCTAACAGTATATTGGGTCGTTACTGGTCTACATAAAAGTACACTTTTGTTGTCCTACTATGAGACCCTAAAGACCAATTACGATTCTCAGATCTCAAGGATCACTGTTGGTGTGCAGTTTTAGTACCTAATAGCCATACTTTTCAGCATCGAAGTGGAAGCACTTCGACTGTGAGTCATGCACCTACACGTCTTGATGTGCAGGCTTTGATGCAACGCAATGTAAATTGATGCAATCCATTCTGTTACTTCATATTGTGCTAGTTCATCATGCAGTTCGTTACTATGTTGTAATATTGTTTTCATTCTAGGAAGAGTGAAAACCGATCACTGGACTATATCTGTTTGCCTCTATTGTAGGAGAGGAGAAACCGCTTCTCTTCCTGTTAGAAATTTGTGTTTCAACGACTGTCACCACATATTCTTTATCTGCTCACTGCGTTAGATTTCACACTGAATCGTAAGATAAGGGTCAGATGGGCGATGACCGTATTCCGAAGCAGATGCTGTATGGACAACTGAGATCAGGTGAGCGAAATCCTGATGGTCAGAAGCTGAGGTACCAGGATGTTGTGCAGGTAAGTCTTTCACGTTGTAAAATTGATTTTAGATGTTGGGAAGACTTAGCGTTGGACCGGACTGCCTGGAGGAATACGATTCGGACGGGCGTCCGCGAGTTAAACGAGCAGATATTGAGCAACTGAAAACGAAAACGCGCGGTACGCAAGGGAACCATCGGTGCCATAGGTCGTGGTAACATGACTATATGGCGTTGCGATGTTTGCGGCCGCGAATACGCTGGCTGCCTCGACATAGTATATCACCAGCGTACTCATAGTGCACCGTCGACGAAGAGAAAAAGATTACGTTAGGTTCTGTTAAGTCATATCAGTATATCCATTTTATTGTTGTTAATGATTGCATCGACCTAGACTATGGTCGTTTGGCAACCAATTCACTTCTCTTTTCAGAAACTTGGGTGTCTGTGGTATTCTACCCATTCTTCTCGTCATTTTTGTTCTTTTCGTGGTCCAACATGAATTTCGTTCGTCATTCGTTTTTTCTTTGGAAAGCGGTAACATGCATTTGTATGCTGAAATACTTCTTGTATTACATTTTACATATCTTTCCTCTCAGTGTAGATCTTGTCATTGCAATCTCTCTCTGTTTATTTTCCTAGAGATAAGGGTTTCCTTTTCGTGCTAGCCATTCAATCGACTGGCCAGCATTGGCCGGCCGGACACAAAGGCCTCATTCACACATCTACTGGTCTCATTTCTTCGGGTATACACTGGGTACATGATGTGCGAGTGGAACTGCAAGTGGTGCAGCGCAAGCCACTTAGGGTGATAGTTTGAATCGCAGGCGTTCTTTGGCTCTAGTCACTGTGACAGATTTATCGATTTCGGATGCCGTCAATCGTGTGTGCATCTGCAACAACGTAACATAGATGGACCGTACAAATTCCACTAAACTCGCCCCTAGTTTTCTGTCGGTCTCCAATTGCATTCAGTCTACCTGAGAGTAGTTCACCAATGTTAGTAGATTAGACGGTACATGGCAGAAAGAAATTTCCGAGATTTCCTAGACGGTTGGGTTTTCTTGAATGACTTCGGAGACTACGAAAGGCTTCTGACACAAAATGCACTCTCATGCCACATTCGTTACGGGTTACCCTCCAGACCGCAACTGACTTCGAGAAGCAAATGACGTTGCAACAAGCCGCCACAACAGTGGTGAGAACCCAAATGGAATACGCCCTACTCGAGACGAATACACATGCATGTAGCCGCTTTCTAAGATCCAAACAGTTGATGGACACAGACGCCGGAATATTATTATACACAGTGTGTCTATCGCTGGAACCGCTGATGTCGTCATTCGAACAGTGCACGATCTAGACCAGTGACGATTCCTAACGTCGCTCATTGGTCTGTCTGATCTAACGGTCACCGGTGTAAGCCACCTGCCCCAGTCCGCGAGCCAAACCTCAATAAGAGGCCAGCAACTTTTAAGAATAAGCATTTTAACAGAGAAATTGATGGAACAGGCGTGTGCAACTTGGCTGGCAGCCAGCGCACCGATGCCTACTGGGATCAAGTACCCTTCTGACAAATCAGAAAAACATCAGATCGGGGTTCAGAAAACTATACGCTCCTAAAAACCCAGGGATACTTCTCTTAATATCACCCCCAGATGACCCTCATGCAGATAATACATTTATTCCGATTCGCCGTCATTCACATTGGAGATGGCGGCCTCAAAGTACACTACAAAACACCAACTCAGCCCTCCTCACTCGCTGAATCCGATAGAATAGAATTATTTGCTATGCATAGGGTAAGCAGTGAAACCGACTCCTGGTACGTTTTTTTACACCAACACGCCTCACTCTTTATTAAACTGGACGAGCTTTGTGACCTCCGATCCATGAGATATTGTGTGAAGAATAAGTGCGCAATTGCGAATTATCTACCCCCGGCATGAAAGCGTTTCACAGTAACAGGAAAATTAGTAGAGGAGGTGGTATGGCTCTTTATTCGAGATCACACATAAAGACTTCAACTATTTCTGTTGGGGCGTTACTGGTTTCTCCGGAATCAGTCTGGCAAGTAGTTACAGTAACTGGAAACTTCACTTATTTGGTGTTATTTACAAACCACTCTCTGCAGACAGGGATGTTGATGCAGCCTTGCACAACGCTCTGTGTGGAATACCATCTTTTGATTATACTCAAACATCAAAAATTAAAGATTTCAATCACTCGCAGCTAGACTTCAGAAACCACTGCGGGAGGTTTCTTCGGGGTATTAATGGAAACTGGACTATTCCATCATGCTCATGACCATATGAGAGGGCGAGTGGGCAAGGCGCCGTCTCGTCTTGAGTACATTTTTACTAACAAGGTTGACATACTAAACAATCTAAATGTTGCAGTCCCATTTGGTTGTAGTGATGACGGGTTAATGAAGTTCAGCTATCTACACGGAACTAGACAAGACTTCCCCCCAAATATGGATCTAAACCCCTACTGATGTGTACTCGTCAAGGCTACCTATGTGCTCCAGACTCGTGCTGAGATGCAAGCTGCGTTTTTGCTTGGTCGCGCCTTTAACGGCCAACGCCTCATTCGTCTACTCATATAAGAAGGACGCTACCGCATGTAAATGTGAGAATGCAGTTTGTTCATCTACTGAGTCACGTGTTCGCCCTACCGTTGTTATAGCCTGTAAAACCTACTGTTGATTGCATACAAACAAGAATCCAGCACCTACCACAAGGCACATTTCGCAGGGCTGAATATACGGTTTAGCTAGGTTGAGTAACCTGTCTCTTTCACTACACTCAGCCTAGTGGATCACTGGCAGCTCATCGTTGAAGTACTCTCTGATGCAGTTAACAGCCATGTTCCATCTAGGTGTCCCCGGTCTAGTGGAAAGCTCAAACACCTACGGTGTAAACCCAAGCGTTCGATTACACTGAAACGTTCAGCTTGGAACAGGTATCAACTGGAACAAACTGACGTTTGTTGAGTATGTCATGTGACGCGATTGTACCACGGCTGCTATCAGAAAAGACTTATTTGGGTATCAACATGATCTTGCCCAAAAGTTGAAGGTGAATCCTAAGCTTTTCTACAACGAAGTCGCAGCACACACAGAATGATGTTGGCATTTCGCAACTGCAAACCTTCGATCGATTTACCAATACAGAGGCAAAGGCGGCCAACGCTCTGGGTAAATATGTAAGTGTGCACAGCTGCAAATCCTGAACGGCTTTTGAGCGCACAAGAGGTAACCTGACTAAATTAACTCAAATTTCAATGTCACAGTTTAGATTCAAGTTAGCGATCCAAATAATCCACAAATCACCCGGTCCACATTTGATATCCCATGTCGTCTCGAAAAGCTGCGCCACGGAATCAGCAAAACCGTTCACAACACTTTTCAGTCGTTCGTTGTCAACTGAACCTGGTGAAAATTGGATTCCTGTGCAGCATCTTGAAAACATGTTCTCACCGTTTAGCGTTAATTTTAGTGTGCGTCGAATGAGGGAAGCATGGGATGACAGCTACGGGATTTCCAAGAAAGGTGCAGTTTGAATTTGTACCCCAGTACCGAGACGAAATTACACGAATAATCTCGTTATGAAGGTGGAAAAATGCAGCCTGAAGGTGGTTTTATGCTGCGAAACTGGACCTATATTTGTATGGTCGTACTCCTTACAAAACCGTTTATGAAAGCTGACCTCATCTCGCAAACAACTGGGAGTACACATGAATTCGAGCGATACACTGCGTTAGACGCATTTTTATTACTGTCCCGGTCACATGACAAACTAGGACCCAAAGAGACTGATTGCTTTTGGCTTTGACCTTGTGTGATCTAGCATTACTCCATTATATAGCCAGCTGATGTACAACTATAATTGTGAGGTTGCAGTAGACTGGTTCAGGATGAGCTGATAACTTCCATTTCTTTTGAGACATTGGAAAGTTGGTTCGCTAATATAAGCAGAAGAATGAACGTGTGAATCCGAAGCTGTATCCAGCGGTTAGAAGAAACTAGTGTACATTACAGATAGGTTTGCTTGGCAATGCTTCTCAACTTGGGTATAGTGCATTTGTAAACGCTCGATTTGATCTCAGCCACGGCAATTATACTGTTCAGTACTGAATTCAAAAATCAAGAGTACTATTTTGAAAACTATAGTCATTCCTCGTTTATAAATGGAAGTCGATTGGTTTGACGGACGTGTCTCCGGGTCTATCGTCAAATTTTCGCGACTGAACTTTGTCGGAATCTATTTGTTGACCAATTCATAAATCTGCTACAATACAATATCAACGATTGCAAATGACTTAATAAGCTTGTGATCAACTGACTGATCAATACCCACAAATGTTTGAAATTGGAGTTTTTGGAAATATGTATTATCTGACGGTACTCCGGCCGAATTGGTTCCTAAAAGGTCCAAAACTATATCATGGTTTGATTACTCACATTTTCGTAGAGAACCACAACTGGTTTGGTCGGGGAATTTCAGTGTTTTAGAAGTTCCTAAGTAATATCGAGCAAACATCCGACATTCGGTGAAGAACTTACAAAATTGTTAATGCATAAGCTTTTGGACTGATTCATTTATGAAGTCAATATTTTGGAGAACAAGTTTGAAAATGTGTGGATAACCATGAGGTCCGTGGAATTGAAGGAACTGACCAGAATTGAAGTAGATCTACTCCATGTCATACTGCAGAGATTATTTTGATGATGACGCAAGTTTAATCCTTAATGACAAGAAAAACTTCAAAGTTAGATTTCATTAGTCGATAATGTTCAGTTTTGATCAGTGGATATATTTACTTCAAATGATTTTTAGAAGTAAACGACAAACACAATGGTCCAGTAAACATTCAAATATACTTTTGAAGCCATATGTTACTTCAACATTGATCAACCCCTGCTTTAATATATAATAGGGTTATTTCTTTGTGATGCACACTTCTGTCATCATTCACAAGAATTGCTGGCTACTACAAGGGGGTTAATGTTGTCGGTAGGTTGGCTGGTGAATTCTGGATTTACGGAAAGCTGATGGCTCATAAACGTCACTATATGATGCCCTAGTGTTTATGATGGGATAGAATTAGGCTCGTACTAATCAGAGTTGGAAGAGTTGGGTTATTTTAGATCCCTCCAGCAGTGCAAGGAGGTTATTCGAGAAACAGTTGTTTAATATGAATTTATAAATCTCCAAACAAGAGCGTTATATGATGACCTCATGCAGTTTTATCATCTGATTAGTTCACTGTAGCACTGCTAAGATCCACGATTGGGAGTGGTGTGCATTTGGTGACCACACGCGACAGTTATTCAGGCTTTTTTACAGTTAGTTGATGGAGGCAAAAGGCTGCGAACTGTTGAGATTCGAAGAAGAAAAATTGGAAAAAGAAACTTATGTCTTCTGCTACTACTTCGACTGAAGTTAAGGATGTCTGATTCCACACAATGTTTGTCTGGAGGTATTTCCCTGTATGTCCATGAGTGTATACAACAGTGTCTAAAAAACAGTCCTGGTATGTGAATGAAACAAAAATAAAAACAAGATTATCATAGGTCTTCATCTTTGTCAGGGTAGTGACAACTACGCAATTGATTATTTCTGAACAAACAACAGGGAACTCAACCTTTGTATAGAAACAGCTGAAATGTAACGTAGTTTTAGCTACGTGAATGTGGATAAACACGGAAGAGACACTTGACGAATCACAATAGTTTTGCATCATTAGAATGTGACTGGCACTAGATGATACAAACACTTTGATGTTTCGTCTGAACGTGGCGTAACGTATTCAGCGTCGCCTGTTAGTTGACAACCTTCAGGATTAATTCCACTACCAAAGTATGCAACTGGAGCTGAGTGCACCTTATGGAGGAAGCATCGTAGCCATGTCTGTGTTCGTTGGTAAGATTGGCAGTGGTTGACTCGGGAAAGAACTTCACGCATGAAGCTTGGATCCGGGACGTTCTGAACTAAACCTCCGGATAAATATCCTAGTGTGGTCTCGTGAAGGAGCTGACACGAAGACGCTGAATTAGTTGGTATTCACCGGCGTTTGTATAAGGAAGACGAAGGAATACCGACGACATGAGGTATGTCAACAAATTCTTATTTTATTGGGTGGGTTGAAGTTTGTGATTGTGGCTGGTACGCTGTGGTACGAATCAGTCGAATCCCAGGAAGATGTGTGAGTTGCTCCTATGAATGAGACTCGAACTGAGAGCCGCGGACCGTAGTTATAGTGAATGATATGCCAAAGCGTGAAATCCATCCCACTACGAATGCTGTTGCCAGGCAGTGGTGTCACAGACCGGAAAAACTACAGGCCACCAAGTAAATCTGACGATACACGTAAGGAGATATCTGAAACCTTTCAATGGTGGTAGGAGTCCAACAATGTCAATGTGCACGTGGTCGAAGCGAGCATAAGGTGGTGAAAGTGATCCAAGTGGAGTGATGGTATGACGATGGAACTTCGATTGTAGACAAGCCAAGCAACAACGCGTCCAATCGCCAATATACTTGTTAACGCAGAACCTAACGAATCGTTCAGAAATATGCTTTCTGGATGCTTTGACTCCTGGATGTGACATGCTGTGAAGGGCGTCGAAAACAGGTTTCCGCATTTCTTTTGGAACGATAAGTTTCGGTGATTCCGTAGAAAAATCGCAAATAAGTAATACTTCTTGATGTGTTATTTGCTGAGCGTTCATTAAGCTCTTGTATTTATCTATGTCAGGATCGCTAGGCTGAACTTTAGCCATATGCACAAAGTCGACGGAGCTGTCGAACAAGATGTTTGTTAGTTGGGCTCTCGACAGAGTGTCAGCTACCGCGTTTTGTTCTCCCTTGACGTATCAGAGGTCCGATGTGTATTGGGAAGTATAATCCAGGTGACGTAACTCTCGTGGTGAATAGCGATCAGGTTTGGCCGATAGAGCGTACGTTAGTGGTTTGTAATCGGTAAAAACACAAAATGTACGTCTTTCAACAAAGTGACGGAAATTTTTGATGGCTAAATAGATTGCCAATAGTTCACGACTGAACATACTGTAGCGAATTTGTGCCGGCTGCAAAGATTTGGGTAAAAACGAGACAGGTTGCCACTTGTTATCAACCAATTGCTGAAGTACAGCTGCAACAGCCAAATTTGACGCATCAGCAGTGATACTGATAGGAGTGGAGGCATTCACGTGATGAATGGATGTTGCTTGTGAGGTAAACGAACTGATTGACGTCTCAGATAGTTCCAAGAGTTTATTCCGTTTAAAACTCAGCAAATCAGTGATTGGCTTCAATTTGTCAGCGAGGTTAGGTAGAAAACGGTGGTAGTAGTGAACCACATCAATAAAAAGACTAAGCTGACGTACCGAAGTGGGTTGAGGAAAATTCTTGATGACAGCCAAATTGACGGCAAACTGATAAACACCAGTAGAGTTGATATGGTGTCCAAGAATGTCCAGTGATGACACTCCGAAATGACACTTGGAAGGATTGATGACAATACCAAAATCGTTCAGGCGTTGAAAAACTTGGAACAAATGTGTGCGATGTTCCTCGGGGCTGGAGCTAGCGATGAGAATATCTTCGACGTATGGATGAGCGAAGTTCAAACCACACTGTACTTCGTCTGTTAGACGTCAGACGGTTTGTATCACATTTCTTAGCCAAAATGGCATCCGCACAAACTCAAACAATCCAAATGACGTGGTGATTGTGGTTTTTGGAATGTCTTCTTCTGCCATAGGAATTTGATAATAAGCCCGTATCAAACATACCTTAGAGAATATAGTCGTACTGTGCAGATTAGATGTGATAACTTGAATGCGTGGGACAAGATATCGATCTGCAACGGTGACTTGATTGACACTTCCATAGTTTTCACATGGACGCCAGTCATTAGTGTCCTTTTTAGAAACCACGTGGACCGGGGAAGACCACGGACTTTTCGAGGGTCAAATGATCCCAAGTTGGAGCATGTGATCGAATTCCTTTCAGGGCGACAGCGAGTTTATCAGGAGCTAAGCGTCTGGGCCTGGCAGAACTGGTGGACCACAAGTTGAAATATGATTAACAGTTCTGTGCTTAATGGACGATTGCCGGAAATCAGGATTAAGTATTCCAGGAAATTGGGCAACCACTGAGGCCTATTCCGGGTGAGCTTCGGTAAGTGTAACTGATAGACGAAGAGAATCAACGTTTAGCGATTGAACTTTGACAGTCAGGTTGGTGGTTGGATCGAGCAATCGACGGTGTTTCATGTTTACCATGAGACCGGAATTGTTGAGAAATTCTGATCCAAAAATTGCAAATCGTACATCAGAAATAAGAAATATCCATCTTTAGGTGCGTCTCAAGCAGAGGGACATTGTTACGGAACGTTGGCCGTAGGTCTGAATAGAAGAACCGTTGGCAACTTTGAGTGTTGGACCACGGTAAGATGAGGTTCGATCTTGTGATGCGGCGGGAAGAACACTGACTTCAGCTTCTGTATCAATAAGGAATTTGTGGTCACTTTCCTCATCAAGTATGAAAAACAGGCGACTCGAAGCTTGAAAACCAACTGAGTTTGTCGCAGAACTCAACCAGTGCTGCTGTCTCCCGAGTGGTTTTGAAGTCGGAGAGAAAGCAAATGAAGTGGTGCAACGTCTTGTACTAGTGCCAGATTTACGATGATTCAAACATATTCCATCTGTCGTATGGGTTTTAGATGGAGATTTGTTCAACGATCGACTGCGTGAACGAAAGTGATCAGTTGGTTGTGAGTGTTATTTGGACAATTGCATTGTCAACTGGCTCAGTTGAAGCTGGATTTGTTGAATACTCTGTCGCTGTTCATGGTTCAAGGACATGAACGGTGTTGCGTCAGTGGGAGCGGATGCAAGGAAGTAAATCCAGTGGCATTGTTAGTTGGCATGGCTTCGATGACCTTATCTTTCGATGAAACTGGGCTGACCACACTCTGGTCGCGAACAAGCGAAAGTGCTATTTGCATGGGACTTGGTAGGCGTTGAACAAACAACTGTTTCAGTAAACATACATCGATTTAAGAGCTCCCGTTTCAGAAAAACATATGAGGTGACTGCGTCGGGATTGGCGATAATGTCTCGAACTTCGTGCATAATTTCTGGTTGGAGTTCAGCAACCACATATACAATGTTTGCAAGAAATATATTCAATTTGCAGAAACCACAGGACTGGGTCCGATTGCCAGAAAATGGGAAGTTTGAATGACAGAGGTGACACGAATAAATCCTAAACGTTGCTGTCATCAGTGAGATTCTGATGCATGTTTAGTGATGGATTTATAACGAATAATGACAAACAATGAGCAATCAGTTGGAACGTTCCAATTTGCTGAAGGTGTAGATGGTGCCGCGTGCGTGTGTTCGGATGTGGAAGAGGGTTTTTTGGCCGACGTATATGTGGACGTGCTTGCGTAGGTTGGGACAATGAGCGTCACTTAAACTTAGGCTTGTCACATGATGGGCCACGTGAGAGGACGAGATGACGGCTATACCACCAACTGTTGGATGTGAAGAATAACCGATTTAGGTTATTGTAAATTTGGTACTGATGAGTCAATACGAAATATTTACACTTGCCACTTCGCGTGTTCTAACCGTTGATATTATTGTCACTGGTGTCAATTAACTGACTGTGTTTTTAAGATAAACATCACCCACAATTGATCGCAGCTGTCACATTCCCATAGACTTTCCAGTCGGCCCCTTTCGAAGAGAAGCACTAGACTCGAGTTTCGCCCTCATTAGAGCTCATCAGTCGTGCACATAATGAAACATTCATGAAACATTCATGAAAATGGTTGAACGTTCACATATGTTAATTCGGTCGTGCCTAATGTGAGGTCAATGGCGCAGTGGTAAATACGGTTGCCTATTGAACAGTGTGGCCGGAGTTCTAGTCCCGGCAGTGACGAGGATATGCATTACTGACGAGCTCTAATGAGAGCAAAACTCGAGTCTAATGCTTCTCTTCGAAAGGGGCCGACGGGAAACTCTATGGGGATGCGACAGCTGCGATCAAATGTGGGTGATGTTCAACTTGAAATTTCCTCAAAATGTGTGTGTGTGTGTATGTGTTCAAACGATTGAATTGGGTTTTATACTCTATTTGGATCAGTGGGTATTTTCTTTTTCACTGTCAAGCAGAAGGCTTCTTGAATTCAGTTGCATCACATTTTGTCATCCGTACCAAATAGTTCAGTCAGGTTTATGGTGTTCGTTTTGGACGTTCTTCATCTGTGAAGAGGCGGCACTGTAAAAATCACCTCACGAACGATAGTTGTGCACAAGACACCCACTAACGACTACGTCTCATTGTCATTCATTGGATACTGTGCATACTCTCTCATCTCGATTAATTTTCATGCACAGTCCACATCAATTCACATAGAAATCATGGAATAGTCGAGTACACGTAGGAGGTTTCGTTGTTCTGAGTACGCCAGTGGTTGTAGATACGGTGTTGCAAAATTGAGACATTCACGCAGTAGATTGCTGCTCATACTGGAACATAAACCACACGATAACTCGCGTGACAACATTGTGTAATCAAATCAGAACTAGACAGTTAGATTGCCCAAGCTGTTTTATCAGAGAATTATGTTGTTCCACTTCGAAGTGTATGCTGGGACCGTCAGTTAACCAAGGTTTGTGTTGAGGAGACGAATAGCATGAGCCATACTCATTTGTACTGCGTTCCATGTATCACTCAAGTCCATTCAGAGTTATTTGGACTGGTACATGTGCTGGAACGCCTCAAGAAATCCCACTCACCGAGTTCTGTTGAATTTACCAAATATTTCTAATACTGCGAAATCGCAAGTTCATGGATAACAGAACGTTTCATCTAGCGCAAATACCACTGTCAAACTGGTAGTTTAATCATACCTCTACTGGTGAGTTGATCAAGTAATTATCAATTGGAGTACTCATGACAAATAGTTTTATGATTTACCCAGAATATTCTGGCAGACTCAACGTTGCTCACATAACATTTTTGTTGGGAGTTTGGATGTGATGATTTGATCTCGGTTATCATGTGCTTAAGTGAGTAGTGGTTAGTACACGGACCTGAAAGTCACAAAGGGCGTTGCACAATCCTTGACCCAAAAGACGATGTACATTACTACTGAAGGCCAATACGAACAAACAATGAATCTAGCTCCCCATTCCCAAATAGCCCTGTCCGGAAATACTTCTATGTTCACCTGATGCCATCATCTCTGAATAATGTCTGCATTTTATCCTTCAACAATCCCTAGCATTCAATCCTCAACATAAAATTGTGTATCAATCTCCCTGAAATCCCATTTTGTTTCATTTACACGAAGGCTGATGGAGTTGGCACTGGAGCAGGTGGACGTGTTCAGTTATTGCGGTAGAGCTGTGGTATCTTCTATACCAGTGAGTTCTGTCGAATCCACACTAACCGTACAAACACGTGTCTAACCTGTTTTATCGGTTCATTTATCGTCAAAATAGGTTACCTGAAAACGTCAGTCGTTTAGTCCTTCATAAAAAAGTGGTGAGTGTATCACTAAATCCTTGCTTGCGATATTCCATTACTGCAGTGAAGATGAGCAATCGTAATATACTCCTCATACCACTTCAATTCAGTAGTAGGACAAGAGCATATATTTTGACATCGTACAAGCTGCAGGAGAAATGCAGGAAGGAAAATCATAGTTCAGCATCGTCCATAATGGTCCCTGCTATTTTTTAGGAACTGTCTATTGACGTCTGCGGCAGCCGATACGGTCTGGGGCCGAATACCGCGTGCAAATGAGTGGTTTTGTTTCTGGTCTTGTTTGGATGCTTCACCTATGTGATGCTTTGTCGAATAAACAACCCTTGTGCCATCCGCGTTCTTGGATCACAACAATTGGTGCCGTGGCCGGGATTGGAAGATGAAGATCCCATGGCCGCAGCCGTTCGAGGATGGGGACGTCCGGAGCTTCCCGGAGGACTTCGAGGACGTGGCGGAAACGGTCTGAGTCAAGACCGAGCGGGAGAAGCTGGCGGCCCTGCGGATGCTGTTCAAGGGCAGAGCGAAGGCGGTTCTGGAGGCGGCGCGAAGCTGGAGTGGGCCGCCGCAAAGAAGACGCTGATCACTGGGTTCGGCAGCCCAGCCGATTGCCAGGAGGAAATGCGGCCGTTCGAGGGCGCCCGGCTTGGACCAGGAGTCGACGCTATTGTGTATGCCTTGTCACTGCGGGCAGCGTTGTCAAGAGCCTTGCCACATTTGGACCAGGATTCGGAACAGCGCATGCTGACAGATCAGTTCTTGGACGGAATGCCACCAGCGGTACGGGATCAGCTCAGGGTGGCTCTCACCGTACATCCGATGACGTTGGAACAGCTGGCTGATGCGGCTCGACAATTACTAGCAGACAACTCCCCGACAGTCAGCGAGTTGAAGACGAGTGAACCAAGTGAAGTGAATGACCTGCAAACTGCAGTGGGAAAGTTGACTCAAGAAGTGGCTGCTTTGAAGATTAGGAGAGAGCAGAACCGTGGCGACGTCTGTTACAGATGCGGAAGACGTAAACACTGGCGAAGATTTTGCCCGCGGGCCGAGAAAAAGTTTCATGTAAATAAACGTTCCAATGATTGTTTTTTGTCTAGGAAGGGTGATCCAATAATAGGGGCAGTTGATAAGGCTGCAGTTCAGGCGAGGATAGAAATCAATGTTAGCTCGGATTGCTGTTTGATTGACACTGGGGCGGTGATTTCATTGATTAGACCGAGACCGAAAGAAACTGTTCAGCCGTGTGCGATGGTCGTTCGAACAGTCGGTGGGTTCACATTCAGAGTTACAGGCGTAGCGGATTATGATTTTGGAATCGATTATCACGTAGTCAAGCAATCGTTCGTAATTTCCCCCGACGCACGCCACACTTTATTGGGAGCGGATTTTCTTGAACCCGCTGAGGCTGTGATTGATTGGAAGCATGGTAAACTCGTAACGAAGTATGGAGTGGTTCCATTAGCGAGAAAACGTTAGCCTCAGCTTGAACAAATTGAAGCGAACGCACCCGGAGCAATACCAGTCTGTGACGATCAGTTGCTGAATGAAGTGATATGCAAATTCCAAAAGCTGTTCACCACGGATCAAGACCCATATGGCTACTGTGACTGGATTGAACATGAAATCTTCATCAAGCCAGACCAATTTCGACCATTCGGGGCAAGAAGGACTCCGGTTCACCTGTAGCCGGCAATTGAGCGACAAGTGAAAGACATGCTGATGGAGGAAATTATTGAGGAGGCTGA
>JTDE01004249.1:40823-68912 GCA_014338405.1 Paragonimus skrjabini miyazakii
TTCTGAGATAAATTAGACCAGGCTGTCTAGTAGCACCCCCTCACTATGTGCGTCATTCACCCGACAAATAGTTCAATAAATCACATAAACCAGTTGCACCACTGAGCACCCTGTATCGGGCGGTGTTTCAAAGGTGGACCACTGACAGTCATGAAGTAGAAACTTTCTTTGCGGCAATGCCACCCACACACATCATTAATGGCTAGATAGCTGTCTGCATGCTTTACAGCAGTTTTTAATGATGATCATGTGAACACCTAACGCTATACGTGATTTACGATCATTCAGATTGAATTTTCTTTCTCTAGCTGAGTAATTGTTCATCTCTTGAAAGTTGTTTCACACCTTCACACTAAACCTAACTGTTTAAATCAGATTATTCGGCAATTTCTAGTCATGAGGCGTTATTTCTCATTTTCCCTTCAAGCGATCTGATAAGGTTTTTCATCGTTGTCTGCCTTATCGTGTCATTCTATTATTTGTAACTCTATACCGCGTTTCATTTTTGAGTACGAACATGCAAATCCTACTCTGTGATTTACTTCCACTCACAGTCATTGCTTACATTCGCCTGTCAATGCCAAGTCCTCGAACTTGTTTGATTTCCTTAACTTTGTCACGCGCTGTTTATTAATTGACATTTTAGTGATTGAGATAAAATTGCACGACGTGTCCAAGGACACGGATTTTCATCAGCGTAGTTGTTGGTGCTAGTGGTATGTGTGGTTTGCTCTGCGAAGCGCGTAAGTTGCCTGTTTGAGTACGTACGTGTTTGTGAATCTGTTGTGCAGTTTCCTTCCCCGTTTGCTTAACTCCCTGGTGATGGGATGGTGGTAGTGTGTTCACTTCGCTCCATGGTTTTGCTCGGTAATTTAATGGTGCCAGTTCAAATAGTTTATTTGTGCCTCCTTTTAGTATGCCAAGTAGCTTTCAACCCTTTTTCTCTTGCCAGACCATTTTTCTGTTCCAGCAATAATGGCTAGCGTGTGATGCGTTCATTTTCACGGAGGACGATCTGTCATGCAGACCGCTTCTTGTAGGCTATACCCACTCTACTCAGTACTTTGTTTTGTGATGTAAGCACCTAATCAGTTTTTAAATGTATAACAGTTTCTTTCTGTTCATTGACGCTTTTCAGTTTACCGTCAGCTGCCCACTTAATCGGTGCTTCGTTTCCTTAACCCGTTTGTTGCTGGTGCATTCGGCCTCATCGTGTCTACACTTTTTTTCACACTGGCTTTGTCCAACTTGCTTTCTCTCTTTTTATCAACCAATTTCTCTACAGACATCGAATTGAAACCGATTGAACCACCCCAAGAGACCCAGTGGAGAACATGCGGTTGCTGATCCGACAACTGAACTTGCCTCATTTTCCATGTTTGTCAATCCCAACACTTCTCGCATCACGTGATTCGTGGTGCGTGGGTGTCTGTATTTTCCAGATCGAGCGTTCTTCATCTCCTTACCATCTGTTTTCCATTTACCTGATTGGAATTACCTGCTTTTGCTGTGAAATAACACCCTGGCGCATGTTCTGCATAAATCATCATCTAGGTTGACTTGACATTCTTCCAGCTTACTTCGATCCTGCAAATTTCCGATTTTTTTAAAATTTTATCATCACCTCCGTCTTTTGTTCTCATTTCTGTCAAACGTGCACTGTGGTCGAACTTTGCGTAAAAATTTTTCTTTAATTTTTGAATTAGACTGGAGTTTTTCTCAACCGGTCTTTGTACAGGTTCCACTCTATCCATTGTCTACTTTTGTCTTGAAGCCGTTGTTAACGCATACTTGCTTCTGTCGGTTGAACATTTGTTGCCGGTTGTTTATCCGGTGCTTTTTGTTCGAGCTTATGTCGTATGCCCGTACTAAAATACGATCAAGTAGGAGTTTGGTTGCCTTACAAACGAAAGCGTTTAGCGTTCGCACTTTGTGTTACAGGTGATCAGCTAGTGGGGGTTAGACGTCGTATTTCTAGTGGTAACTGTCTAATTTTGCGACTTTCGTTACACCAAGAATTCTAGTCACAGATTGGGTGAATCCAAGGCAAACCGTCAAATAGCTGTTGAATTTCGAATTTAGGCCTGGGAGTTGCTGAGCAAATGGTAAGTGGTAGATTTCGCCGTTGTATGCTAATTGATGTTAACTGCTTTGAAGTAAGCAAGGCGGAATCCTAGATAAATGTTTTGTATTGGGTTGATTATAAACTAAAGTTTCTTACTCTTAACAGTATAAGATAATCTGTTCCTGGTTTTGTCTGGTCCGTAATCACTTGATAAGTTTTTCTGTAATGTGATATACACTTTTAGGTTAAATTGATAATCTACCTCCCATGTTTACATGTGAAGGTTGAGCTATCGGTAGTCAGCTATCAGCACACCTATAATTTTGAAACTGCTCAGGATTATTGGATTAGAATCAGAATTATTGTATTTTTTGAAACTCCTAAATGTTGTGTTTCACAGCATCACAGAATTGTAGGCAACCTACTCTACCCAGTTACTTTCATGATTGATCATCCTACTCCGAGTCAACGTTCCGTGCACGCTGTGCATGCGTCCCGATATATACAAGCACCTCATGTGATCTGTAGTCATACTATGTGATAGCCTTCTTAGCGCATAATCAATTTGTGAATCCTGCGGCCCTACAATTCTGTTACGCTCATCTTTCCAATTGTCTTCAGTAACTGAATCTAGATGGGTATCAGACTTTTCACGACGGTTGTATGTGGTTATCTAGTTAAACAAGCTATATGTAGTGGCCATATCTATCAATAATTGTATTGGGATTGTTGCTTCAAGTCATTCCGAAGGTCTTAAGTCTGCGAAACCCGTGGAATTTCCCTTTCATTAGTGTTTCAGCGAGGATGAGCCCACATTTTTCCCATTCAGTTTAGTTATAGCAAACACGCTAGAATCAAGGAGGAGTGAATCCCGTCTCCCAATTTCTGTGCGATGAAGCCTGGCCTAACATTTGTGACTCCAAAGCATTGTGTTATTTCGTCCTGGTAACATTTATCACCAGTTCTCCATCATTTACGTTGAGCTTTCGATAGGTGTGCGGAGCCTTCGTTGCCGCGCGGTGCGTGAACTTGGAATCGGATAGTTGTTTTGTTGGGATCAGAAGTGTTTGAAAACAGTATGCGTATTTCAGTGTATTAAAAAATGGTGTGGTCAGTGAGCTGTGCACAATGTCCTCCTACAGTCAGGTAAACCATTAAGCGTCTGATGAGGCGTTTGGAGCATTATGCCTTAAAAAGTAACAGGAAAGTAGCACGGCTGGTGCGTGAGTAAACAAGCATTGACAAAGTGGAAAACAATGTTGGGAAACTCGGGACGTTACTGACATGAGGGAGTCAGGTCGACTCATGCAGCCGCATCGCAACTCCTCAGATTAAGCTAAAATCGTATTTATTTTTCGGGAGAAAAAGTAATGCGTTCGATAGTTGACCGTTTTCTGTGGAAGATTTGAGGTTGGCAGGTTTGAACCAGATATCTTTCCTAAGTTTGGGCAACGAAGTTTTTTATGAGCTGGAACTCTGATCGAATGCAAAATAAAAATATCTGGTTAAATGATGCAACAGCGAACTGAAGTTGATTAGTAAGGTGGACGATCAGTCGAATTTGTAAATTAGAGAGGGGCGGTTATGTATTTAAGCCATTAGCAACGACGTGTTGGTTTCCTGTTGAAAGTGTTATAGATCAAGGCGCGAAGACGGGTGACCGTACGTTTGCCGTCTTGTATAGACATGACAGACGTGTTGGTAATCGTTTATGAGAGGTATCAATTAAAATTTCTTCGTAGGCGTGCCTACTGTAATTATTTGGATCGTTTATCATGGATGTGTGTGAGTTACGACTTCTTCACGGCATTTTGGTTAGTTTACTCAGTACGTCTATGTCCGCTTCCAGCCAAATAGGTTATAACGAGTAAATCCGAGTTTACAGAGTGTGTGTTGACTGTCCTAGAAGCAAAAGACGGTTATAATGAGTTTTTTACTTCTGCAAGGGAGATTCTGTTTGCGTTATCTAGCAAAATTTGCTTCGCGAATTTATAGTCTTGGTGAGTGTTTAGAAAGTTGGAGTGTTTTCGGGAGTACCGAGATGGTTGAAGCTGTTTCGAGACGATCATTGCTTTAACAAGGATAGATTTCGTCCAAAGTGAACATTCCAAAGTTACAGAGGTATGTGTATTGATCTGCGGTTAGGTTAGCCGTTGGCTTGGGTTCACTGGTTTTGTTTTCTTCGGGTATCCGATTTGTTTTCTTCCCAACAAGCTAGGGGCTATACGGTCACACTCTAGCATTCACAATTAGTTCAATGCTGAAGTATGATGTGAATAAACTTCGGTGTCTCCCTTATTCACGTACAGCAGGCGACCAGGACTAGTTGAAGCAGATGGCTAACGCGCGGAGTCGTACCCTGACCAGTCATCACAGCCAGAGCTTTCCGTTCGAAAGTCATCGATATTACAGCTAGATAGTGGCGTGTTTGGATCAGTTGGTAGAAATCGTATGACTTGTCGATGGAAAAAGACTGCTGATGAAAAAGTAGGGGGTTTTGGTTTTCACATAGATTGAGCATCACCCACAATTGAACGTAGCTTTTGCATTCACATAGACTTTCCAATCGGCCCCTTTCGAACGGCAAAAACTACACTCCAATTTCGTTCTCATTAGAGCTCGTCAGTAGTGCGTATCCTTACCACTGACGGGAATAGGACTCCAGCCACGCTTTCATGAGGCAACCGTGTTAACCACTGAACTATTGACCTCGTATCAGCCACGACCGAATTATCATCTGCGAACGCTCAACCACTTCCGCTTGTGAGTAATGATCAGGTGAGGGTGACAGTAACTGTCCTGTTAACTCCAAAATCCCGTACTACTCATCAGGAAAAGGACTGTTGGATCAAATTGGTCGTGATTCTGTCGGTCGAAGAGTGGCAGTTTAAACAGTTTTCATAAAAAGATGAACCGGTGGACTGGATCGTAGCAAACGAACAACGTGTTTAATGGTAATCTGTACACATTACTTTCATTCCAAGAGAGCAGGCTGGATTTCGGTTTTTGTCTAAATTTCTGAAAAGCCGAACAGCGGTAGTTGTTTAAAAAAACCATGCGAATGTACTGCTCATTCTTAAAAAAGGTATCCATTTACATGTAAACCGTCATACAATTCCTACTGTGGAATAATCGACTGAAGAAAGAACATTCACGTTAGAAATGTCGAATTACTGTTTGGAATGTACTTTCAATAATAACAAAAACACTTGTCAGGTTGTACTCGTTCTATTTTGCCACGTTCCAAAGACGTAGAGCAAGCTATTGACGGTGTGCGTAGTGTTAGTTTCTCAAATTGATGTCTGCTGGTCGACATATTTATCCAGTGAAGTTATTGTTTTTAACCCAATATTCCTAGAGCTGCAGGTAGATGTTTTACGCAGGCTTAGAAAGCCATGTGATTCTTTGTCCGGACTACTAATCTCGTTTTATTCATTCATCGATAGCGGTCATGAGCCAGGTCAAGCAGTGCTGTGGTTCGAACTGCAGATGATGAGGGATTGTAATCTATCTGCCTTACGGTGTGTAAAATACCTCTGAAAACAGCATTTTGCATTGTTCTTGTGATAGTAGGGATGCTTGCCTACCGTCCATGCGTGCAACACACTCAGTCTGTTTTCACGCTTGACGGCTAGATCGTTGGTTTCCTAGCTAATCTTACGCATCGGTATTCTTTAGGTAGTCACGAGACCAGTTGTAATTTTTGTCCAATATTTGTGTTTGGTCGCTGTTCTGTATGCCCAGGAACTATCTATTTAGTACCCCTGTCTAGTGAACTATGTCCCGAAAAAGTTAACGAAGTAAAAAAGAAAATGGAACTTAATTAATAGGGTTACATCGGTGAACTGGAAACATTGTGGACACATGGACTATTTCATATCGGATAGTGTTTCCAGCTGGCGGTTTGCGTGACCACGACGCCCTCAACCGGAGAAGCAATTTCTGCTCGGTTTATTCAACGGAATAACTGGTGAAGATGGTTTGGTGAATAGTCTGTTTTCAGTTTTGATGTCTCAAAAATTGAGATGAAGCACCTTGATTTAGAGGTCTAACTTGAGAATTTACACAATCAAAACTCAATGCACAACGCTCCAAAACCATTTTGGCTAACCCATGTTATCAGTATCTAAACTCTAGAGCATTACTGAACAGTATTTCTGTAAATGGCTTGTCCAGGATCTGGAAGTTTTGAGAAGAGCCGATAATATGTTGAAGCCCGACAGGGATTCAGGAATCGTTTTAGTGGGAAACTCAAATTTGTTTTCAGTAAATGGCACATTAATCTGAATCTAGTAAGGCATTAAGCAAAAAATAAAAACCGATACGATAGAGAAAAGTACTTCTAAAACTAAAAAAATGGGGTATGTATGATCTAGTTGACTCAGTGACATTCGAACGAATGTGGCTAATTGAAATCCTCATATGGATACTATATGGTTTACTGATTGTTCACAAAAAAGGATGGTCAATACGCCCGACTCCAGGTATGTGCAGTTCTCCACATCATTCGATGGCGAAGTGGCTAACAGTCTACTAGAACTCATGCGGATGAACCGCCGTGCACTCGCCAAAAGATACGTTGGAGTTCGTCAGTTTTATTCGCTCGTTAAATTTGGAAAGCAGGATTTGTACTGTTTGTGGACGTACCATTTGTAGGAACCGTTGACTACCCGTGTGGTTATATTCGTTTCGAAGTTCTAAATGTGGGCTCACCTGAAGACACTCAAGCCTCTGATACTAACTTGCATGCAGAATATACAGTTTCAGATTGATAAGAAAGGACACCGCCAGAAAGAGCGTCGCAGTGGAGTCACCATTGGGCTCACTGTTGGCAGATACCTTAATGGAAATGTGGGATTATTGAGTACAGCACTTTCTACAACATGTGCGTGGGCGACACCATTTGCGTAACGGACGAAAGTGTGGACCTAGATAACCCACTGGTTTGGGCGAGCACAGTGCATCCTAATCTCAACTTCATACTTGGGACTGAGAAAGAATCCGCAGTTTTCGCAGGGAACACCTCCATGAAAAATCTATGTAACTGATGCCATCCAAAGTTAAACTTCAATCTGTGGAAAAGAAGTTGGTTTGTCGGACGTCCCACTACAAAGGCGAAGCGTTGGCTGAACTGTCGACTCATAGAATAAGCAACGTAATTGAAAAAACTTATGGTGCGGTACGATTGCGAACCTCGTTCAGATCTAACTCGGTTGTTTATGTACATCTCAAGGATACATTGCCTAAATATGTGGCCTCATTTTGTGTGCACTCCTTCACATGCTCCTGTGGGGGAGACTACGCTGGTCTTACAACCAAGTGCCTTTCTCAGAAGATATGTGAACACCGCCCCACATGACCGACTTGGGGTAAGGCAAAGTCAACTTCGAGTGTGATCCTGGCGTACCTTGTCTACTCTGAGCATCAAGTTCCACCGAAATTGGCTTTCCAGCTTATTTAATTGCATGCCCGGTCATAAATCCAGAGTAGTCAAAATTCGTATTCTTGAAACTACAGTAGCGATCAGGATTCGGTCGTACACTCTACAGTTGTGTGCTCAGAAAAAACTTGCTCAGGCCCTAAAGTTACCATGGTATCCTGTTACTCACTTGACACCTTCAGATGTCAGTTTCTACGCTTAACTGCCCTCCAATTCAGGACCGCTTGATGTAATTATGTAAAAAACTGCCTACAGTTTTGCTCGTTTGACAAACATGATTATATAAAATGTGTAATTGGTCCGATGATCAATAACCGGAAACAGACTGTTCGCCAAACCACCTTCCATTTTTGGTGAACTCACGGGGGTATTCAAAACGTTGGAACACGTTCTAGAGGGAGACCGGGTGGCGTAGATTCACTTACGACTTCACTGTGATTCTGGTCACACGCACTTTCATAGGTGACAGTACGTTGGGTAATCGTTCAAGGAATGTTAGATGGACGCGTTTCAGAAGACGATGTGGGCGGTAGAGTTAAAACTTAGTTCACCTACTGTGAATAAGAAACCCGCGCTTATTAGTCTCTCTTCCAATAGAGACTCTATGGTCGGAGTTATCGCAAAAAGTCTCAAAATGTCAATCGAAACAACTTACCCTACTGCTCAACTGTACGTGAGTTTCCGTTCAACAACCGGTAACAGGTCACAACTTGGAGACAGACTCCTATGTGCTGCGACCAACTGTTGTGTGTATTCATTTGTTTGTTTCTGTTGAGTATTATACATTGGTCTTACTATAAGACGATTGTCTGATAGAATGCGTGTAAATCATCCTGTGTGGTCGAACAGTGATGTGATTAAAACGGTTTCAAGCGTGATTGTTGCTCATCTGATCGACTTTAATCACAGTAAGAAAGATATCTTTCAGATTGTTTGTCGAGTGTCAAAGCTGACCGTTGCTGAGGTCACTAATATCCGATTGTGCAACCTTGATCTATGCACTCAGAGGATGTTCGTGTTGACAAAATCTCCACTGGTTCACAATCAAACCCGCAATTTGGAACAATCATTGTGTAACTGTTAACAAGCACGTCATCCATAACCTCTACTGACCGTTTTTCTGCTTCACTCTGGCTACTGTATTCATATTTATTGTGTTGTAACTAGCCTGATGACCAAACACAGAAAACAAGTCCTCTTTGCTACTTTGTCGTTCTCATGATTTCTATGAGTATTGTCGAACGAATTAAATAATCCAAGAACTCGATCTTATTGTGAACCAGTTGACTGAGGAAATGGTACGAAACCCACTGTCAGCTTAGCGTGACGTATGATAATAACACCAACGCGTAAAATAATCTGACCATCATCGATTAGTGAATTTATTGATTGTGGTATGGATTTTACACAACATGTGCATATTCATAAAGTTCATTCGTTAGTGAACGTTTAGTGCAGATGACAGCCATTGCAGTACAAAGTGAGTCGTCACTTCAACGTATATGGTACCCTCGGGCAAATTAGATGGGGTTAATCATGAAGCCCAGCAGAACGCTGAGAGACAGTGTGTGACCATAAGTGATCGGTTGGACGCTTATGTCAGTTAATACGAGATTGCCGACAATAAAACACAACCAGTTTCACACGATAGGTAAAACTAACAGGACCAGAACGATTTGACCTGTATCATGTTAGAACGAAACCCGTAAATATGTTCACTGAGTCACTCGTATAAAATCACGGTCGAGCGAATCTGAATTGGCTTTGAGGCCCTATAAAAATTCAACTGTAAAGAGAATTTTCACAAATCAAATAAAAGTGAGAACGGTCTGCTCCCAAGGGAATCAGTTAGATTGGATATGTTGAACAGCATTGCCTGTGCGTCCTTATTCAATGAGTAGTGGTTACAGCTTATTGAGCCTTTCGAATCACGATCGCTTGTCTTACCGCTGTTATAGGATTGCTGTGTAATCTCATTGCTTGGAGTTTACTGTCTCCGACAAGTTCTACATTGCTGAAATTGTATAACCTCCAAAAAAAGTGGTCATCATGTTGGGAAGCGTATTTAACTATCTGGCCAAATTTTTAGCCACTAAAAGCACTTGGCTAAAATCTGTCCAGCAGAAAAGAAATAAAACAAATTTTGCGTTACGTTGACATTTCGTTTATTTGTATCGGCAGCAAAAGGAAAAGGTACAGATTACTTATGTCAGACAAACAGAGACAGCTAGTGAGTAGGTACACGCATCCCAACTATTACATGAGCAAAACTGCAGAAGACTGAAGGGTTGTGTCAACCATTTTTGTGCACACAACACCGACTGGTGAGTTTGGATCAGCATAGTCTTTATAAAGACCAGGAGCTTCGAGTTCCAATTACGTAGCAACATTTTGAATGAACTAAATGTTTCAAATTAATAACCCGTTTTCACGCAGTGCTTAGCAGTCGGTGTTGTGTGATATCGATCAGCTGATACACAGGTTGGTGTAATTGGGCATATCTGGATGATTTCACTTTGAACATCACCCACAATTGATCGCAGCTGTCGAATTCCCATAGACTTTTCAGTCCGCCCCTTTCGAAAATAAGCACTAGACTCGAGTTTCGCTCTCATTAGAGATCGTCAGTAGTGCATATCATCACCACTGCCGGGACTTGAACCATGGTCATGCTGTTCATGAGGCAACCTTGTTTACCACTGCGTCATTGACCTCACATTAGGCACGACCGAATTATCGTATGTGAACGCTCAACCACTTTCGCTTGTGAGTAATGATCAGGTTGCCCGATCATCTCGAAATGGAGACACAGTTACTGTCTGTTAACTCCAATCGATGACCCCGCGATTAGGACTTCCTAGACAGGTCGAGATCTCCGATCTCATTAAACCTGCTAGGCGATATTTTTAGATTACTGATGAGTAGTCGGGGATCTGGTTAATTTCAAGTTGAACATCACCCACAGTTGATCCCAGCTGTCGCATTCCCATAGACTGACGATCTCTAATGAGAGCGAAACTCGAGTCTAGTGCTTCTTTTCGAAAGGAGCCGACTGGATAGTCTATGCGAATGCGACAGCTGCGATCAATTGTGGGTGATTTTCAAATTGAAATAAACCAAATCCCCGACTACTCATCAGTATATCTGGATGAGTGTGTTTAACAGGAATATGAGTGACTTCTATTCCCACTCTTACTGGGCAATCGTAACAAAAGACTTCAAATCTAGTTTATTCCATTCGCAACCAAAACCGTTTGCCCGTTCAGATAGACCAGAAAACACTGGTGAGATGTTCTTTGAACGAATAGTTCATTGTAACCCGGAGAACATGCGACAGCTTTTCACCCGGTAACGTGACTGTGGCAAATTGGACCACTAGTTCATCGTCGTTTGACCTCTGCTCTACCACATGACTGAAGTAAAGACTCATTCTTCGGGATTAAACGTTACATACAGTCCCCAAAATGTGCACAGTACGGCAAGCGCACCAAGATACCACCGGTCCATTTCAGTGTGACAACCAACCAATGAATCACATTATTCCTAGTTAGATGACTTAAAGCGAACATGACATGAGGTCAGGAGAGTGGAAGAAATACGAGGTCATTAATGCACTCAAAACTAAGGTCCTCAAATGGTAAGCAACGCTTTGTGTAGAAATTTTTATGGCAATTTCATGACACTTATGAAGTGTGCTATAAGTTTCACTTGTCAAAAAGTTTCGTCGGAGGACTGGTTACTGGATTGAAAAGAGTTATGACAAGTGGCGAGAAGGTGATCGACGAGAATTACGATCCCACCATTTTTGTGTTATACGAACAAATAAAGGTGAAGCCTATTAGGGAATACTGGTTTGATAGTGAGTAATGAGAAGAATAAACATGGCTGATATGTAAATGGAATGGCAGTTAGGTGACCACCACTCAAATCCTTGAAAACAACCATAATCTGATTATCGTCACTATCATCGTAATCGGAGAATATGCATCAGGGATTGACAGTGGTATCTGACTTTCATGTAACCATGAAAAGGAAGAAGATAAACAGGTCACCTAGAAAGAAAGACGACGATCGAATGGGTACATCTGTACAGTATGCTTTTGCTTCAACTCGGGAAAACTATTTAGCGTCACCTACATCCTGAAAACAAATAAACAACTTGCACATGAATGTAAGAGGGTATCCGAAAGACAGTTTCGTTGTGGAGTTTACTGTTCGAGCTTTAACAGTGATCCTAATTTCACGGACAACTTAACCAAACAAAAACGCAACATTAGACATTGCCGTCATTAGCCAGAAAGTAAGGAAATCACAAAGTCCCTATCGGTAAAGCCAATGTAATGTAATGCTCACAGAGCAAAGGTGTTGACTTCAGATCAGAAGTGACTGAGTCAAAACAGTGAGAAAGGGAACAAACAAACTTGTGTTAGGTTAACTCGTAAAAAGAGTGGACACATCAACAGGAACAGTTACGTTGAACTGTCGACAGAACCCATAACAAGAACACAGTTTATGTCACTTGATTAGTACATTGCACTCATTCGTTTAGTAAAATGTACCTATTGGTGGATAAGTCACCGATAGGGTAACAACTGGACCCGATTGATAATTAACAGGTGCTGTGCGAAGGCTAGATGCGATGTTCAGTTCAGTTAACAAACTTCTAAGTTATCTAGTTTTACAATAAAGCAGATTTTTGATTCAAATCTTACACATTATGCTTATTCTGGAGAGAATCATTGAGGACTTTGGACTACTGCAAGTTTTCCAAGTGATGTGACAACAGAACGACTACCCAAGAACTCGTACCGCCGTCCACCAGGAGGGACACCAAAGCACTATCCACCCTCCCACTCACGCATCTGCAAGTGTTAACGTAACCAATGGTAGCTTGTCACTCATAAAGTCCTTCTAACTGGCATGATGAACTCTAATTTGGTTGTCTTAAAACCGTTCAAGTTTATTGTTTACGCCGTCGCGTCTTAATTTAAAAATAGGAAGGCTGGATGATAGAACGCGACATCTTTTCTAAGTTATCCGTCTTCGATCTCTGTTCGAAATTCCAACAGGAACCAGTCAGAACGCCATGGTTAGGGCAACAATAAATGGTATATTTCCAAATTAGCTGGAAAAGGGAGAGGTATTAAAGTCTAATTCACTCTGAGGCCAACGACATTAATAAGTGGTAAACAGACAAGAAGGCAGGAAACTCGATTGAGTGTAATTCTCGAACAAACCGAGTTGTTTTTCTGACAGACAGTTTAATTTGCTTCGAACAAACTATTTTATCCAGTGCCCAAATAACATAAGAAAAAACAATCATCTAAATAAGATATTCCAAAAATCAAAAAAACTTGCTATATGCAAAGTACTGAACACTCAAGTAGATTGGTATCGAGTTTGAATCGACAGGTAAAAATATATGCAAACGCTGCATGTGAAAAAAAAAAATTGATCATCTTGGAATAATTACATTTTCTTGCATAGCTACAGAACCTGACTTCATTGCTACGCTCAACCAAGGTCACCACTGACAGATCACAGTTGAAGAAATCTCCGATACTGTTAACAACCTGATTCCATTAAAATGTTCCCGTTCTGAGGTTAAGGAAATGGAATTAAACTCCTGACTATGTCGAAACGTTCAGTACGGAACAGGAGTAAGCTACAATCGGTTGAACTTGCGTTTGTTGTGTATGTCATGTAGCACAATCTTATCAAGTCTGCTATGGCAGAAGATTAGTTTTGCAATCAACATTGTCTTTGATCAAAAGTTGAAATTGAAAGTCAATCGCTTTTTAAGCGAAGTCACAGAAAGCGCACAAAGAATGAGGTTGACATTTCGCGACTTCAACTTTCTGGCAGATTTACCAACCCAGACGTAGAGGCAGCTAACACTTTGAGTAAGCAGTATCTGAGTGCCCATAATAGAAGGTCACAAGCAACTTCATTGAATCACTTCGATTTTCAGCGTCGCAAGTCAAAATTTAGGAACTTAATAAACCACAAATCACTCTGTCCAGATTTGGTATCTCCTGCTGTATTGTAAAGCTGCTCCACCTAATTAGCATAACCGTTAGCAACATTGTTTACTCGTTGCTTGTCAACTGTCTGTCTCCCAAGGGCCTGGAAACAGTTCACAATCATACCTCTCTTCAAAGGAGATGCAGAGTAGACTCAAAAACGATCGACCAGTAGTGTTGTTTCATTGGTCCCCAGAAATAATGCACAGAGTACTGAATGGCTCCGTGCCGATCAGCGTTAAAGACCCCGAACTTACCAGTGAGAAGCAGCATAGCATCCGTAGGGGATACTTGTGCCTTATAGATCTGCTGATTGCTCGAGACTTCTGGCTGTCGGCATAGGACTGAACATAGATTTGATTTATCTTGACTTTTCTAAAGTCGTAAACAGGGTTGAGCACTCCATTATTCTTCGGAAACTTCATAAATATGGCTTCGATGAGCGTCTAGTCACATGACATAAGGATTATCCAACTGTACGTGAGTTCGACCTTAAGAAGAATGAGCCGTTGTCAGAGTGGTTCTCTTCCAGCAGTAACGGTCCACAAGGGTGCATCCTAAAACCCATGTTATTCATTCTTTTCGTTCTTGACCTCAGCAGCATAGTCAAGTCACCGATACTGCCTTGCGCCAATGATAAAAAACGCTGGCAAATTATAAGGTATCAGATGTCATTAATTTTCAGTACGATTTGGGCTATCTAGACCCATGAACCGTAGAAATTAAATTGCGCTCAATGTCAAAAAAATGTAATGTCATGCACATTTACCATCAAAATTTCGCTTACTAATAACTTGGCGACACAAAACTACTTCTGTCAGTATGCGAACGAGACCCAGAGACCATAATGGCAGGCAGTTTGAGTCTGCCTACAAATGGTGCAGCCATGGTTAAGAAGACAAACAACTCTGAACCACTCAGTAGAATAATTTTGGTTTCGGCGAACAGAACTGTTTTCGATAAATTCTCATCTCAGGTCGGTACAATTATATATCAAATCAAGAAACTGTAAGGAAAATTATTGATCAAAAATAGTACGATGGTAAAGCGATTGAGTAAAACACAAACACGACTTCGTTGTGGTTATGATCACAAGGCAGGTGGGTTTTAGAAGGTCAGTGTTAATTGGGGTGAGTTGTAGGGACGGGATCAAATTGTCGCGTGGGTTGACTGCAGGTGTTTGGCCACGGTAATCCCAGAGTAGTAGGAATTTGTGGAACTTTCCACCACAAAGAGCTTCCCAGTATAATCGCCTTCGTAATCTGCTCACATTTGAAAACGAACACCCAGGCCCGTTGTCCCTATATTAAAGCGATTTGGCATTTACTGAAAGTGTTCAGATACGTACTACCAAATGAATTATGAAGCTCCACGCCCACAGAGAATGGCAGTAGTTTTGCAAAACAACTTCTTCTCGTAACAACTTTGAACGGAAACTTCAGAAACACTTTTCTGCACAAAGTATCTCTCGAGCATATTTCGCCGCATCTCATCAGATACACAATGTAGTATGTGGGTTTAAATAACAACGTTCAATGGGCATTTTGAAGCTAAACAACAAAGTCAACAACTACACAAACACATCAATTCATGTGTTTGCGAGGTTGTTGACATGGTTGTTTCGCTTCACAAAGTCCATTGAGATTCATGATATAAACCCGCAGACTGCATTGTGCACCTGATGAGAGGCAGCAGAATATACTAGAGAATTAGCTCAATTCTTAGTGGATTACAGACAATTCGGCAAAGATCTAATTCCCACTTACGAACTACTTCACACCGCGGGTCATCTATTAGCACAATTTCCTCCACCAAACGTCTAAGGGTTCAGTCGCTGAAAGTGGGTCACGGAAAAGGCGAGTTGTTGTGAAAACAGAACGGCTTCACTGATAGGGGCTGTTTACACTTGAACCCATTGCCAAACTCTGCAATCACGGCTAGAATGGTTGGAAGTTTTGAAATTTTACCCCATCGGCAAATGCGTGAGCAACAGCCTGAATAACAAGTTTCCTTACTACCATTCTAGTCCAGTCCCGCACGCATTAATGGCTCACACCTGATGAAACGTTGTTTCAGTGTTTGTTGGTGATAAGATTGCATGTTAGCAACTTCAGTGAAATTTCATTCTAATGACCCCTATCCAGCTTTTCTTTACATCTATGAGCCGCCCAGCACATTTTTTCCAACGATCATAGAGGCAGGAAAAAGCAAGCAAGGATCTCTCTCCCATGTGTGGCGACCTATTGTTGTGATCCACGAACGCGGATGGCACAAGGGTGATTTACTCAACAAACCAACACATGAGTTAGGCATTTAAACAAGACCTGAAACAAAACCACTCATTTGCACGCGGTATTCGGGCCCAGACCGTATCGGTTGCCGCAGACGTCAATGCTCAGTTGGATTTAGCAGCAGAGACCACTATGGGCGATGCTGCACTCTGATTTTCCCTCCAGCATTTTCCCTGCGGCTTGCACGATGTCAAAATATATGTTCCGGTTCTATTGCTGATTAGCCGTTGTATGAGTAGTATGTTACGATCGCTCAACTTCACTGCACTATGAACCTGATTTCTTCAGATTTCCATTTTTAAGTCCCTCTCCTTGCCATGAATAGCCTCACATTGCAAAGCATTCACCTACTCCTCCGTCTTTAGTGCGGTGCACTTCCCAATATCAACCACTCTGCGAAAAATCAGTCGTCTTAGAAAAGTGTCGCTGTAAGGAGAAACACTACGTTTACTTGTATTTCAAGTGTATGGGATCAGTCCTAATAATAAGGACGAACGATCGCCCCATACTACGCACACCACCAATATTCAGTAGTGGGATGACAGCATGGATTTTGCCGCCAAAGTAGTTGCAGGAAAAACACGGGAAGAAGAATCACACCAACACGACAGTGCAGTATGCCATGGCTACGCAAAGAAGCTAAGCATTAGCAGTTGTGGTAGCCAGGATCTTCTGGGACAACTGCAGTATGCAAATGAGTGTTTTTGTTTTTTGTCCTGTTTGAACACCTGACCCGTGTAAGTTTCCTACATAAACAACCTTTGCGCCATCCGCGTTCTCGGCTCACAATACTAGTATGTTGTACTGGAAGAACAGCTAATGCAAAAGAAAATATTTTATGATCACTTGACATCCTTTCAGTCACAAGTGTTTCTGGTTAAACGGTCTCCTTCCTCAAGAATATAACCAGACCGTGCTGAAAGTTGACAGATATGGCAATAGACCGCTAATTCTTTAGAATGCGATTTATATCACCCTGTTCGTTGGTTGATGTGTATTGCTGTTGAGGGGGTTAAGGAGTGCACGTTGTATCATAAATCAGAAAACACAATAGGCAGTAAAGTTCGTATCTCACGTGAATGACGGATCACATGCACTGACCACAACTACCAGTGGTCGACAAGCCGCAGTAATGAGGCAATAAGTATACATGTCACGAATAACAGTCGTGTCACAGCACATGGATTCATGTCGAAATACGTTACCACGAATACCCAACGAACGTTCGATAGAACACTCGTACCTAAATACTCTTCCGTTCAAGCCACTCTATATACTCATCCGCTTGGATGTGGCATTTTCTGTTCGCTAGAAACGTAACATTCTACTGGTACTAGGTGCCTGTAGTTTATTGACCCCCATATTTCCATTTCTGCCCAAGTAAACTGCTCCTGTTACATGTTACCGAAACAATTCGGTATACTGCGGGTGGTTTGGAGTCGACCTGTGAAACGTGACATAGGTGACAAAAGTCGTTCAACAGAGTGAAATGTTATTGTACAGTTCGCACGTTCCCATACCACTGAGGTTTATGAATCGAAATTCCGGTATATAACGCAGCGAAGTTTCCACTTAAACGTTCAGTGCACTTCTCGGTTCTTTCCATTTGACTGACAATTTCCGACGTGGATTTTAGTCTGTTATATATCCGCTGATTCCTCGAGTTCGTGAAGTGACGACTCACTATTTTTCCCATGTTGTACTCGTGGGCTTTGACCATATAACCGTGTTGAGATATGCCACTGACCGTCGAACTACTCGATTCCAAAACTAGGTCATCCATCATATTCGTTCATCTTGTAAGGAATCTGCTCCGACTATGCCGCAGTGTCGGATGTTCATCATTGATTCACCAACCACGAGGACCTGGTATGATCTGAATGATCGTCTTCCTTCTATTCGTGATTGCAAGGCATCCGTGCTATCGTTTCTTAAACTTGGTTACACCTAGACCTGGTGTTTTTTGTTGAATGTGGTCTCTAAAGATTCCTTGGTCTTCAATAGTGAACGTGCGTCCGTTGTGTGCCTCGCGTCGTAGATTGGTTTATTTTCGCGTTGTGTTTCTGTTATCCATTCAAGCTCTTGGTGTTCCAGATGTTATACAAGGGATAACAATTGCCTATTTCTGTCTACGGAGATAAACCCCGTTTACTGTATATAAGCTTGAAAGGTGAATTTTGTATTGTTGAATGTTTCGTCGCACGGTACTCAACTCCTACCTTTGGTAGTCTTTTTCCTAATTATCTCCGCTCCTTTTCAATCATTACTTCATTGTGCTGTTAAACTACCCCCCCCCCCAGCCCGTTAGTCTGCAGAGAGTGTGGGGATGTTCGTAAGCGCCGACTTCCCCAGCATCTCCTGAAATTGCTGGTCCTTAAAACACGAACTTTTACCCGTGGTGACTGTCTGCGGCATTCCAAAGTCAGCCAGGATGCTGTTCATGAAGATATGTGAAACTACTCCTCCCGTTTGCTTTACCGTGTAAATAGCTTCCACCCACCGTGCGAAAAGATCCATCATTGCAACCATACAGCCATTTCCCTTTTGGCTTGTTGGATATGGGTTAAAAATGTTTATTCGCTGTGTGTGTGTGCGGCTTGATGTGTTACAACGGATTGTGTAGGCAGTGCCGTTTTTATTGTTTTCTGATTCTGTTGGCAGTTGTGGCGTGTCCAAACGAACACAGTCACATTTCCGCACCGTTGTACGTTTGGTCGTAGAAAGTCCAGTACGTGTTCCCTGTCATGTGAAAACTGATACGCGCTAGTCGAATTATGCGTTCCTTTTGGTCAACTGAAATAAATAACAGTCGCAACCCGTCCTGCACCTGTACATCAACGACGAGCTGTCCGTTCTTTTAATTGGGAACACAACTCTACGAAATACAAAACAACGGGAACAACAATGTAGTGAGCATGAGGAAAAGTGTATGTGATAGTCGTCGGTGGAAAGCTACATGGTGACAAATCGACCACTGTAGAGAGACTTTCGAAACATACTTTCATTAAAAAAAAGCAATAAAGAGGTTAATCGAGACATCAATTGCCCCAGAATGAAGTGCAAATCTTATTCATCCGGTAAGAGATGAGCATCAAGTGAACACCCACTGAATTTTCCGTTTAGTTTGTCGTGTGTCAGGTCCAGCGTATGAGAACAGACTGCACCGACGAATGCACTGAAACCCATAATTACCCAATCAGAGGCAGCTTGCTCATGCGCTGCGCACATGGTGGTCATAATTTAGCCGCGCGTTTCCAACTAAAAGTAACACAAAGAGGCAATTAATTGGCCAGTATCTTAACTTTCACGTGATCAGACCCACTAACCTTGTCGTTTTTCGTGAAACTGTACTGGTATGGAAATAACTCATATAAAATAAGTTGCAGCTTTGGATTTTCTTCTAATTTTGTGACCGGTTGGTTTTGATTACTGTAGATTATCCTGTTAAAACCACCGAGCACAGTCACTTCTCGGCAATTCTCAAGTCATCCGATTATCCCGAGAGAATGCACAGTAAATAATTTGTCAGTTTTGTCTGGTAGCCTTGCTAAAAACAGAACTCGCTTCTCAAGAGTGGCCTGGATGGTTAAGGAAGGCCCGCCAGTGCGGGTGGATCGTAGTGTAACTTACAGACCCGGCGAATGTACGCGTCGTTGATGAGTTCCAACTATAAGTCTTCGCACTATAGTTGGATCTATTCATGTGGTATTTCAATCACTGGACATCGACAACTTGCTAGTAGCCACCGTTATGAGAAGCAACACTATGTAGCTAAAGGGTGGCACTGATGATTTATGTTGTGTTCGCGTGTGTCCCTGCACTCGTGCTGAGACCCAAGCTGCGTTCACACTGGACACGCCCTCAACGACCAACGGCTCATTCCTCCATGCACATAAGAATGAGGCCACCGTTTGTAAATGTGACAATGCACTATGTGCTTCTACTGACACGTGCTCTCTCCCGTTGTCATAGCCTATAAGGCTTAGTGTTGATTACACCCGAATAGGAATACAACACTGTGCGGGCAGACCATTTGTCAGACTGAGAAATTGAACTGACACACACGAACGTCCGAAGAGCAGCGGCCACGCAGTGTGGTGGAAGAGACAAGGAAACCTGTGTGCGATGTGGCGTTGGGTTGAGGTCGGATCGATATGAACCTGTGATAGCTGCCGTGACGGATCTCAATGAACCGATTTAGTGTGTGTCTTTAGTTCGCCCGGAAATGGGTGCATGCTCTGACTTGTGACATCCCAATGGTACAGGCTTCAGATGCCAATCCGTAGATGTGCCCTACGACTGAGCAATGCTTGTCCCAGAATCAAGTTCAAGTCCTACACAACGGGTTAAATTCTGCATGATAACGGCGTCTGAATGATGAAACTGACAGATGTCGATAAAGCAGCTGGATGCACTGAATTCTTCCGTTTTATGTTTTTGAAGTACGTGTGATGAATTCAAGCGTCGTCATCCACAGAAATAGAAACCAATAAGTAGTAAATAGATGCATTTTAGGTGTCGGTTTTTCAAAAGTGATTTCTGGGATGAAAAAAAGTCCACTTAAGGTAAGAACAATGAAATCATAATCACTTAGCACCATTTAAATTTATCGATTTGACGAACAATATAAAAAATGACTGAGAAAACCAAAAAAAATGTCATGGATACGTATTTATTCCCCCTGCCAAATACGTATGCACCCGATACACGTGTAGATCAGGAATATCATAGAAACCACGTTATATAAACACAGGTTAGTCGGTAAGTATATAAGTAGCAGATTTTGGATGCTGCAGTGATGGGTCGCCGAGTACTTTCCTGATTAACCTTTCCCGGTGGTCCAATGGCATCAAGGTAATCAGTACACTCCTGGTTGGTTGTAATCGAACCCATCCAATTAGTGAACGCAAAATTAGGCGTGTTGTGATCCCAATACAACAAGGCTCGAAATTCGGATTAACACAGTACTCTAGAGGCGGATGAGTAGGAAACAGATATTAAAAAAGAACAGACACAATGAAATTATCGAGTGGCCCGTATGAAACGTGCCACCATTCTGAAAAAGATGGATATATTTTTGTACACAACCCCCATTGAGCATTATCAGTTGTCGAAAAACAGTTACATGCCAGCCGCGGTCGTTGTTTTATAACAGTTGAAATCAGACTACCTGACCGATTAACTGGGTAGCTCCGTATGCTGGTGGTAGTCGTGTCACAGTTCGAGTCCCGCTGATTCAGTTAAGTTAGCCATTGTTACATCTAATGAAACGAATCGAAACAGCAAATGACGAGAGGGAAGCATCGTTGTAGGACATGATTGGAGGTCAAAATTCCTCTCGATTGAATCTACCGCACTTTACCCCGTGAACTCATTTAACCAGACGCCTGTTACTGTTAGTCACACAACCCGCGTCTAAAAGTACTAATTTCGCCACCCTGCCTCCCACAGTAATTGAACCTCACTAACCTGCCCACAAACCCACTGTTGTCTGTCTCACCCACCCCACCCCTGTGAATACGGCCTTCTTATGGGCCGCCGTGAAACTGTCGCTGACTAACCGGTCTGCCCGATAGCCGGCTATTTAGACACACATTAGAACGATCCGATCGCATTTCGTCGGTTCGTCCTTGCCTGTGTTTGTACATGTCGTGCCTGTTGGACCCTTGACGGCCTATTGCAGCCAAGTATTGTACCTTATCCCACGAACGCAGACGATTTGAGGTTTGTACCTTGTAATTGATTATATTGTTTATGTCAATAGTACCACGGTTTCCAGCGACTTGACTTGATTCTGGTATTTGGCGTCGTTGGTTATACGTGCGTCACCCAACGTTCGTCGGAAGAACGTACAGTACTCAAATTTGCGTTTCCTCAGTCGTCGAGAGGAATTCGCGCCGTCAATTTGGTTGGCATACTGAAGTCGTTCAGTACTCAAATCTGCGTTTCCTCAATCGTCGAGAGGAAATCTTGCCGTCGATTTGGCCCGTGTACTGAAGTCGTTCAGTACACAACTCTGGATGACCCTGATGTCTGAATTGGTATCGATACGAACCTAGACAGGGTGACGTATGCTTTGAAAAGACTAACTGGAGGCGGTGGTTTGCGGCTCACTGACAACTACCGGTGTGACAGAACTTACTATTTTGGACAGTGAACGTAGCGCAACTACTTATGTCGACAGTTGAGAGATTTCTTTGCCCACGATCATGACACATGGGTAAAATGTCAGCTAGGATGGAGCGTATACGTTCCAAACTACAATACTATGGTTCTTTCTTCACGGAATACACATATTAGATTGACCAACTGGCAGCTCTGACGTAAACCTGATAGATAATCTCTAAGGTCCTCTAACTGGACGAGTGTACAAAGGCTCCGGGGCCTACGGTTCCATGGGAAAGATGTGAGATGTCTTGAAGTGAGCAAGAAGAAATGATCCCAGCTCTTTCTGATTTATAATCAGGAACATGTAAAAACGCCAATTTGAAATTCTAAAATAAAATGGAAGAAACATGAATTATTAGCTTCCCCGGAAAAATACTTACCAAAATGGTCCTACGGTTTTATCGTGACCATCACTGTTTTTTTAATTAATGCATGAAAACAGAGGATTTCTAATCAAATCTGAAACATTATTATAAGTAACAGGTTCAAGTAGTTTGACTAATAAAATGAGTTCTGCGAGTACACCCGAAATACTTATCTTTAACATAAGTTACTTCGCAGTTGTGACAAAAGACTAAGGAATGAAAACTATCCAGTGTTTGCATACACGACTAAATCCAAGTAAATATTGATAACCATAAAGTGTATTCGTGCGTGCACATTACAACCTTGTACACATGATATCGCGGAGAACAGGATATAGACCGCTCAGTTTAGTAATCATTCAAGAAATGAATAAACATTCATTTAAATACCAAAGAGTTCTACTTACCACCTAAAATTCTGTGCTCAAAAAAATACTGAGTACCGGGGTTCTACCTAACAATCATTCATTGAAAAGGAATTATACAAGTGCAGTTTTGTGTTTTTTCGATTTCAAGTCAAATGACTTGAGAGCGTGAGATAAAATAATCAAAAGAATACCAACTGTCATATAGTGCGAAAAAAATTGGAAGCAGCACCGAAATACACGTACATGTCAACCAAGCATATTAGGCTGTAACAAATGACTCGCATCCCTGCTGTAATGAGGGTGGATTCCGTGTCAACACTTGTTAAATCAAACATTATGAACTTGCTCGTATCCACGAGTAATAACACGTTGGCCGTGTAGTGAGGATGCTGTATGAGGGAATTGCAATATAACCTTCAAAAAGGCTACAGGATGACAAAAGCGAGATGAAGGGGTATAGTAACCAGCAGTCAGCAACCCTGACTTTTCACAGTTGGGTCTCATCTAAAATCATAAATCTGCCAAACTAGTTATTAGTAATACAAATCCTATGCTCGACACTGGCGTTGGTGGATTCCAACATGAACTGGTTGAGAAATACTGCCGCGGCAGTCGATCCCCAGGATCATTTGGTGGATTCCATATGAGACAGTGGGACGGGTGCGTAACAGAGTCCAAATGTGAAATTTCTGAGCTCCCGGTGTGGCTTCGTAGCTCAGCTGACAGAGCGCTTGCCGCGTTGAGACATGGTGTTTCTGTCGCTGGTTCGAATCCAGCCGAAGCCCTGACTTTCCACAGTTGGGTTTCATCCAAACACAAAGGAACCGTATGCAAGGGTGTGCAAATATACAGATTTAAAATGGGACCTAATCAAGGATGTGTAGATATAGTTAAAAACAGTCAGACTAAGGAGAAAGACCAGAATCGGACAAAAGTTTTGGGGCGAACGACTTGCATCCTTTAAAATGTTGAACCATCACAGAGTTAACGAGTTTGTAACGAGAGATAACGGTGCTCCATGAATCTAGTCAGAAGAAATTAGCGGGGAACAACGTAATTACAGGGGGAATAAGCATGTATTCACAAAATAGAGGATGTGATTATAGGGGCTGAAAAAGATTCTAGGCATATAAATTGAAGTGTCATTTCATTATAGTAAAACTATTGTTAGTAAGCCCATAACTACACTGATACCGCGTTGCGTAGACTAAACATTATTATCCCTAGTTTTAACGACTGTTGTTTACTTCTAGTGTGTCAACATTACTGTTTGTTTGCGTTTCTGATTGAGCCTCTGACATATATATATATATATGACATATAGAAATAAATGATGGTGTAATATATATATATATATATATATATATATATATATATATACTACACCATTATTTCTATACTTACAACAGAAGACAAAGTGAAAAATGTATTTTTGGGATCCGATGAACAAGTCAACAAAGATTTATAGGTTGAAGTGGTGTATATCAATTCTCTGCACAGCCACGCAATGGAATATCTATACAGTAACAGGGTAAACCACAAGCGGCTTAGGTGGATTCCGACTGATCAGTATCGAACCAAGATAAGTTCATCATTAGCAAAGCACAAACGAATTTCCCTTGGACGAGCAGCTTTAGATTTCATAATTGGGTCGCAATCGCTTCGGTTCTCACGTGACAAAGTTTTCGGACTGAATTCAGTTGGTCGACTTGATCTTGAACTGCTCAGTCGGGACCACTGCGATTCCTGCTTGCCGGATGACCGACAACCGATTTTCTCATTCCAGTTATTTGTCAGTCCGCAGAATGCGTTTTCATGTTTCACCTTTAACATTTTAGACAAAGAGGTCATACGACGCTTTCCCATCTGCTGTAATTCATCTCCCACAGATGGGTTTATACCGCAGATGATGTTGCTTTCTTGAAGTTCGTTAACTAACTATGGAAGCGCTTCATGTCTCGTAATGAACACCCGTTAAATTTACGTGGCCTATCGATCAATTCCGAAAAAGAGAGCAGTCAGACTGTTGTTTTTGTTACAATTTCTTTCGATTTGTTGATGGCACAATGTTGATTGACTGAAGTTTATTGTGCTTGTTTAATAGAAAGTTGCTAATCTATTGGACTCTGATAGTTTGGGCTCAAGTGGTAACCATGCCCGCATTCTTTTCCATACACCGCAATTTCGTCTGTTCTCTTTCTTCTCTTCCATATCCCAACCCCAGCTATTGAATAGCTATACTAGGCTTAATGAGAAAGTAACCCCTTCATCGACGAACAATTTGCGCCGTGTTGTGTAACCGACCTCGATTTAATTGATTATAACCTATATCGGATGCCTTTATGGATCTCTCACGAAGTACGACTTCTTGTCTATTGTTGTTTTATTGCAACAGTTACATTTTCCGTGAGAAATTATGGTCGAAGTTCGTTACATTTTTCGTGTGTATCACTTGTCTGCTTACTACCGTATCAAATCAGCTTCTACAACTTTGACTTACCAACCTCATTTGTGACATTCGGCGTTAACCATTAGATCAGTGGACATCGATTGACTGCTCGCAATTGGCAGTGAGAAGCGGTCCTAGCGGCCACGTGTTACTGACGTAATCTGAGGTAACGGAGAATCAACACGGGTCGATGTGATCGCTCATTGTCCAACGAGGCGCTATTGTACACTCAGAGCATGTCGACCAAGTAATTAACGGTAATTCGAGCAACATGAACGCAAACAGTGGTGATGTACAGCGCAACTGAGCGACACATATTGCTCAGGTGAAGAACTGTTTATCAATCAATCAATCCCGTTAGCATATATGAACTTGGTGTATTCAGCAGACCCATCGCCTATGAAATTGAAGTAAGACACCGGTGCCTGAGTCAGTGTACCTAAGTATCGATTCATCTGACCCCCAAACCAACAATTAATGGCTTCCGTCCCTAACGTCGTGTGACTGGCTCTATCTCCAAACGCAATACAACCGGATACGTCATCGTAGAAACAGCGACCCCAGTCGCAGAAAAATACATGCGAATTACATGATATGTGGTTGTACAACTTGCCACACATTGTGTAACTATCGGCCGCCCAGAATATGGCTGAATCAACTGACCAGGTCAGTGACAAAATGCCGCACAGTGCTACACCAAGTAGGGGATCCCCAATAATTAGTGCCGGTGGAAAAAGTAGCGTCGGATGGCGGCTGCTTAATCCGTACAACAATGGAAAGAGGATCTCAATAGCATTTTGCGATGTTACAAACTGGACAAAATAATTCTCAGGTACCCAATTCGCTTGTGTTGTATCGGGCTTATCCAAGTAATGACACTCATAGCTCTCTACCATTCTCAATGTTGATCTAAAATAGAAATAATTACATCATCAAACTCAATAGCAAACCTGCAACACTCAAGGTCACGTGTCGTTCTGATTTGGTTGCTTAACAGGATAATATGAACGGGATTCGAATCGACAACGGTTATCTCATATGTCATTATCCACTAGAGCACGGATCCCCAATCTCATGTAACGTGAAACAGTGACGTTTGTAAAATGTTGCACCCCTTGAAAAATAGGAAAAATTTACATGTAGATTTAGCATACCGAAAGATAGGTAGTAGAACAAATACATTTATTTATAAAAGTGGTTTTCGCTGGTTTTCTAATGGCTACACATAGCGTAGAATTACAATGTACATCCTGAGGCAGTTATTCTCATTGCCATTCAATACGCATGGAGACTGTTCGACTCTATCCCGTATGAATTATCTAAAATTAAATTTTACTTTTGCTTTCCTGCATTTGGAAGCGACAGATCAACTGAGTTATACCAGAACAGCTATATTGTTCATCTGAGATTTTTTAAAAATATTGATCTTTTACGTGTGCGCAGGTCACATCGTAGCAAAGTGTATGCGCGAAGTGAACTTAAACAAAAGACGTATAAAAATTAGAAGCCAGAAACCTAGAATCGTGTTCACGTTTCGGTGAGGACTGTGCAATAACTTGAAGACAGTATAACAAAAACAAAGGTACATGAGTATGGCAGACATTTTTAACAGGAACATCATTATGTTTGCTTGCTTCATGCTCGATCAGTCATAGACATGTATCTACTTATTTTGGCTTTCCAAGGTACCTGGTACAATGAACTGGCAACATCTCTAATGGTAAGCTACCAATCATTGTTCTGTGATCGTACGAAACAACATACAAACCACAAGAAACCGACAGTATATGCGAAGTAAACCTATTTACAGGCGATGTTTTAAAACCAAAGCCGACAAACTTCACTGTGAAGGAAAATGGTGTCAAGGGTGACCATCTGACAAACAATTCGAGTCAGAAAACTCACAATGGCGTTGTATCGCACTTATCCAGCTGCCAAATTGTACGTTCTGTCTCTCATTTATTATACTAGTTCAACTGTAAGTGCAAAGACGTCCAAATAGGCAGAACAAATCGGTAGTTGCATCAACATATGGCGGAAAATATTCCCAGATAATTATAGACCATAATGTCAAAAACGGTCTCCAAATTGTACAGAAGCTCAGAGAACCAAACTACATTGATTAAACACAAACTAGCAGCAGGTTACCCAGTTGACTCTGTCAAATCGTTTAAGATATCGCCAATTGGCAGGAACCTAAAACCGCCCATCATTAGTAATACGATGATAATCAGATAACATTGATCAATTTTTTGTGCATAGAAACTGCTGATACAATCCCCTTACCATGGGACTCACTGCACCACTTGTGCGTTGGTCCGTACATTTGTTGTTGTTCAGTTTGAATGAAAATGGCCGGTAGTACACTAGCTACTGATGAGAATGAATGTTAATGAATTTGACACTTTGATGTATCCTAGCTGCTCTCGGGAGGTGCTGTCAAATAGCAGAACTGAAGGTCAACAACTAGCAACGTGAACTAAGGCAAACAGGCTACAACAGTCACCCCTCAGTTCTGTACAAAGGGTGAACGATAAAGGTAATCTTAATTCACCCGCACACAATTGAACGTGACTTTTTGGATAGCATGAAACTATCTGAATGGTAAAATCATTCTGGGCTCCCATTCACGTGTGCTTAAACTGATTCTGATAAACCGAAAAAGAGAAATGTAACGGTCTGCTTTTGTTCATTCATTAGTAAAAGAAGTTATAAGATGGTGGAATGTTGGACTAATCAGTCAACCAAGTGTGATGAAAATCTACTCGATTCACCGCTTATCCAAACCCCGACACAATAGAAATCCTAACAAAAAACCAATCCAAACGTCGCGTTGAAGATACTGCATCAGGATTGGACAAACCGTCTCAATGTTACGCCTTCTGTTATTCGCTTATTTCTTTGTTCCGTATTGCACCAA
>JTDE01004250.1:10747-28331 GCA_014338405.1 Paragonimus skrjabini miyazakii
TGAACGGGATGGAAGCCTTTCTGATGTTGAATCAGCTTTGTTGGTTGAGTCACGACCGTCGGATGGACGATGACCGTATCCCGAAGCAAGTGCTATATGGACAACTGAGATCAGGTAAGCGAAATCCTGGTGGTCAGAAGCTGAGATATCAGGATACTACGCAGGTAAATCTTTCACGTTGTAAGATTGATTTTAGATGTTGGGAAGACTTAGCGTTGAACCGGGCAGCCTGGAGAAATACGATTTGGACGGGTGTCCGCGAGTTCAACGAGCAGTTATTGCGTGGCCGAGAACGGTATGCAAAAGAACCATCAGTGCCATAGGTCGTGTTGACATGACTATATGGCGTTGCGATGTGTGCGGCCGCGAATGCGCTGGCCGTTTGGAATTAGTTGGTCACCGTCGGCGAAGAGACAACGAGTACGTTAGGCTCAGGTAGGTCATATCAGCATATCCATTCTATTTTTGATAATGAATGCATCGACCAAGACCATGGTGGTTTGGCAACTAATCCGCTCCTCTTTTCAGATACTGGGGTGTCTGTGATCTTCTACCTACTCTTTTCTTGAGCTTTGTTGGTGTACTGAATGATGAATCGTTTGTCTGATCTTCTCATAGTTCAACGTTGAGTTTTGTTTTTCAACTTCGTCCTCTCTAGTATGCATTAACATGCACTCGTATACTGAAATGCTTCTTGTATTACATTTTAAACATCTTTCTTCTTAGTAAAGATCTTGTCATTGCAGTCTCTCCCTCTGTTTATTTTCCGAGAGATAAGGGTTTCCTTTCCCTTCCTAGTAATTCAATTGGCTAACTAGCATTGGCCGGCTGGACACAAAGGCCTCACTCACACACCTACTGGTATTATTTCTTCGGGTTTACACCGGATACGTGGTGTGTGAGTGGAACCGCAAGTTGTGAAGCGCAATCCACTTGTGGTGATGGTTTGAAGCGCAGGCGTTCTTTGGCTTCGGTCACTATGACAGGTTAATCCGTTTTAGATGTCTCCAACCAGAGGGAGATGTTCGGGTGTGGAGGAGGGCTTTCGGACAGGTGAATGTGCGGACGCACACATGCAGATGGAACAGTGAGCGTCACTTAAACTAGACGGCTTTTTACATGATGGGCCACGTGAGAGGGCGAGACAACGGCTACACCTTTCACCCCATAAGTACCAATCTGTTAGTATACCCATGTTTTGCGACCAGAAACGCGTTAGGACATCGTAAATTGACAAGTAGATACGTTAGATAATATGCAGACATACTGTAGCGACTGTAATAAATAATATTTTTGATAGTCGCATTCATTTGTACATTTCTAATGGTTTTGATTGTTTGCCAGCTTTTGTTTTAGTCAAGCTATCCATTTAGTAATATCCGTCCCAGTGCTAAACATACACACACACCGCACCTCGCTAGTTTGACGTGTTACTCGGTACGCTGTATTTTCGAGGGTCGATACCAATACACGAGGATCAACTCGCTGTGTTTGTTTTTCATTGTCAATCGGTATTATTCTGTTGGACTGGTTTCAACAATCTTGAGCAAAAAACATGTCTTATTCCCAATAAGAAACACTCGTCTATAGACTGTAGTCAAACCTCTATCATATTTTTTTAATGACGGCGGAGTGAGACATCTATGACGTACATCGTTTTTAGTACTGTTTGTGGTATAACGGTACGTGAAATTCATAATCCGAGCTGAAGCATGATGTTTGATAGTCAGTCCAAGCATTCTGTGTAAATGCGTAAGTCACCCGGCTAACTTGAACTCACCTTCATCCTGTTGGATGAAGACGTCTCCGTTCGAGAAATTTATCACAGTTAGGTCTCGTCAATGATGTTCATGAAATGAATATTCCACAAAATTTGTATTGATTTCTTTGGATTAAAGTTCTATTTGCCCCGAGTGCACATGTACACGATTAAATCTACCCATCCCTTATGATTTTCTTAGTATTTCAGAACCCGTCGCAGTATGTCACCCAAGAGCATCTTGAAAGCGATTGAGGCAAGGCTAGTAACTCCGTGGTTGCCACATGATGTGGCACCATTTTTTTAAAAATAGACGACTGATAGACACAAGTTATGAGACACCTCTTCAGTCTCCCATATGGAACGGAAGTGTACCATCAATTCAGATAACAACGTTCCATTTCCATCTTTGAAGACCACCTCGGAAAGAATGTCCTGATCTGGAGCTTTATTACGTCTAAATAAGTTAAGCTTCAAAATCACTTCAGGTTCCGACGGAGGATCTTCTGGAATATCATAAACGACCACACAGTCTCCATCATCCATGGCCGAGTGAGCTGACTTAGGCTAGTTGAGTTGCTCCTTGAAGTGCTCGGGCCATCTTTCTCACATACAGTCTCATTAACACTACCTATGTACACGGTAGCCATGAAAAAGATCTTTTTCAATAACAAATTGACGTTTTATAGATCGTCTAATATGTGCTAATTAATCGATCAATTATGGTCTGATTTTGAGTGGTGACATTTGTCTACATCGTCATTATGAGGCAACCCAAACCAGAACTCTATGTTCAAAATGGGGTTTTATTTATCGACCGTACTCCGTATGTCATATGATCGTTTACCGTACCGGACATTGTATACTGTGATCACCAACAGTTGGGTGAAACCGCGTGGTGATCAAGCAACAACATGGTCATGAAATATGAAGACCCTGACTGCCTCACTGAGCAAAGTGGGTAGATGTCGCCTGCCTAGATAGGGTCCTCGTGATCACTCAAATAGCTGGTTGGAGACGCTATCCGAGATGGCGGTGTGCCGCAATCAATGGTATACCTGCATCAAGTTCTTCCGCTTAGTCTTCTTTTATTAATCTTCAACCTTCTTAGTAACGTTTTCTTCTGGGACATTTCACATCACTGTTAAGGTGAGTGGCAACCCAAGCAGCCCAAGCAGCTATGTGTTGTGCTGTATTGTAATTATGTTTTATCGACAACGGTCAAGCAATTGTCAGTCTAAATCCTCATTCAAAACGCTGAATGCACGAACGTTTCCAAAATTTCAACATTGGTCCAGTTTTATTTCATTCTTTTAAATATTTTCCCGTTAATTTTTTTGTAGTTAATTTAGTGGTCAGAAACAGTACACAAATCTTAGCAAACAAACTTTATTGTCATTCTTTCAGTAAGAATTATCTTACGCAGTGTTTATCTTTTTGATTCCAAAAAGTAGCTCACACATAAGGGTTTCACAACCAGGAAGACAGTTTAGATGAAAATCATTTTGCTCACGACAGTTTGACAGTAAATGTACCTGACCATACATTCTACTGTATTGTGCGCAACCCTGGTTGTGGCAGATTATCCTCCAGAAAAATCTGGAATTTGGCTGGAATCAAACCAGTAACAGAAACAGCATGCTAGCTCTGTTTTTTTAAGTTATCAACCTTGCTGAAGCAACGCTGAATGCAATTTCGCGTTCTGCTAAGTACTTCGGAATGCGCTTTGCAGCCTCGAAATGCAAAGTGCTTCAGCAAGATTTCTGTCATTACGCAGGTTTAACGTTAGATAATGAAGCCATGGAAGTTATTGACCGGTTTGTATACCTGGGAAGCTGCATCAGCGGCGGCGGTGTAGGGAATGAAATAGAGGCGTGTATTTCTAAAGCTAGGGTGGTATTCGCTAATCTGAGACACCTATGACAACAGAGGGATATTACCCTGAAGCATAAGGGTCGCGTATATAAGACAACAATGGGAGCTGCATTAATTTACAGCAGCAAAACCTGGCCGCTCAGGGTGGAGGACGTAAACTGTCTTCAGGCATTTGACCACCGATGTCTGCGTTCAGTAGCTCGTATCGGGTGGCACCAGCGAGTAAGCAACGATGAGGTCAGGAAGCGGGTGTTTGGCATTGATTATAAAAAGAGTTCTTTTTTTCAGTCACTACATTTGCACAGACTTAGATGGTTAGGTCATGTACTAAGGATGCCAGCTAGTCGTCTGCCGCATCGACCATTCTTTGTCGACGCTGCGGCCGACTGACGTAAGGTACGAAATGGACAGATGATGACCTGGCGTAGATAAATGAAATCGTTCACGTAGAGGCTGGCCATTATAGATCGGGTTCATCTCCCTGGCTGGGGCCCTCGTGACTCACAGAGTCAATGGCTTGAGACGTTAGGTGAGATGGCAACTAACCGAGCCCAGTGGCGTGAATGTTGTCATTGTTTGGTCGAGTCGTCTGTGAAGTGAGTGCACTTAATGACGCGGGGCAGTGAAAGCCGCAAGGAAGCTGTTTTGCTGATGACGCCTTACTTCCACTTATAACTCGGTTGTTTGTTTGGATGGTATGGCCACCTTGATACTGAATGTTTGAATATACACGTAGCTATTTTTAGCGGTTAGCTCCCCTACCCTCTCCCTTTTTTCTTCTCTCTTCCTATACAGGGTCTGCTTTTTATTCTTCGTGGTTGTGTGGCAGTTAAGCATCAGTGTGAACCACTGATTTATTGTTGTCTGTGATGATGATGATGATGATGATCAACCCTGCTATACTACTTGCCGATAATATTCCTATTTAAATCTGGGCAACGTTACAATATTCAGACCTTATGTGCCTTTGTATGGGAGATAACAGCTAATGTATTGCGGTATAAAGCTGAAGTCGTGAACGATCTTCCTGCACTAAATTTAAAAACCTTCCGGTAGTCTAGACACGCAATTTCTCCTATGAGGATTTTAATCAGACTCACTTCCTTTGAATTGGGATGAAATTTCTATCTGTCCTGCTTAAACGGAAACCCTTGTCATCAGCAGAATATCTTTTGGTTTCAGTCATTGATTGAAGTCTGCGATGTATGTGTACAGAATAAGTGTTTTGACCACAACTTGACTGCGCTCAAACGCTATCTGATTAGAACAATAATACTATGAAGGCTCATTTATAAACAGCGCTCATTGATTACACTAAATTGCTTCTACAAGTTTGTTTTCCTCTTTGGACTAGATGTAAACAGGACGACACTCTACAGACGTTTACCTGCTTTTCAGTTAAAGAAGCCTCTCGATGGGATATAACTGACAGACCGACCGCGGGCCAAAACGCTGATCCGACGATCAACAAAAGTGACAGAAGCAATGACTAGATTGAGATGGGAAAGAAAATCCCAAAATAAAGTTCAAGAGTTTAAATATTATAACAACCAATACAGGTCCTTACTTGTAAATAAGTAAATTCAAATACTTAGTTAAACAAACTGAATCCATACTTCATATTTACCTTAAATTAATGAAAATTAGCTTTTTATTTTCTTAGTCGTCCGGTTATGTAAAATTGTTGCTTTAGACTTCAAGGCAACGATTACTTGATTTGTTTGGATGACCAAACATACCCAGTCTAAATATTATGATTGGCAAAAAAGTAAACGCCAGAAGCATTAACTCTCCAGTTGCAAAAAACTGAACCAATTTTCACACAACTTTAAATCATATTCTAGTGTGTGTAATCTCTCGATGCTCGGTCAGATGTAGGTGACAGTTTCAACTAGAGACACACTTGTAAATAGTGAAATTGCATCAGCGTTAGGTTTATACTTGTCCTTAATGTCTTCCACCAACCGTACTGAAAGCCTATATCCTGTTTACAGTCTACATCCATAACTGTTTGTTCAGAACAAGTGTGCGACTTTACCGCAATTAAGTCAGATTGGAGCTTTATGTCAACTTATCGCAGCTTTTGAGAGATGAGTGATTTCGACATGTGATCTTGTGCGGTGGATCAGCCAGCATGGCAGTAAAATACAGTGGGTAGCGAATACTGACACAGATATAACGCCTCAACTAAAACGTTTGAGCAAGCATCACGATCATAAAACTGACGATTGATAACACCGTTACCATTTCTGTCAAATTTACATACCTGATTTAACATCTAGCATCTCGCCAACGAAAATCCGATTTAAAAAACCTAGTACCTTTGAACCGTAAACAGAACGGATATAAAAAACATATTGTGCGTTGTACTGATGCTCATTGTTAAGTAATTCCATGATTAAGCCATAGGGAAAAGCTGCTGTCCAGCTTTCCTGTTCCATCTAAAATTTGGTAGAGGCATTTCGATGATACGTTGGTGGTCATACGTGCAGAAACAACTGATAGATTCACGGAACACATAAATTCATTCCATCAGCGCATCAAGTTTACAACTCAGTGCGATTCACTGGAACATGAACTGAGTTTTCTAGACTGCAGAATACGCGGAAGAGCCGATTGTAACCTGGACACAGGTGTGCACAGAAAGGACATCCATTCTAATCGGCACCTTTTTTTAAGTTCAAAACACCCCATGTGTATCAAGGAAGCAGTTGCATCCAGTTTGTTTCACAGAGCCTTGTTATTAACCAGTTCTGATAACAAGCTATCGAAAGAATACAAGATCGTTAAGTCCACATTGAAATCCAACAGGTACTGTGACACGATTTCAGTCCAATTCATGAGCTACCTTGTAACGAGATCAACGAGCCCAGGAATTGGCTGTCGACTGTCGTTATTCCGTACAATATCAGAGTGGCATTTGAAGCCATCAACACGTTAATGAATGAGTTAGCCCAATTAGAAGACAAACAAACAGTTCCGGAGCAATCAGACTGTGTTTACCGAATTAAATGTGAGGATTCTCAAACTTCGTACATTGGACAGACCGCTCGTCAGCTGAAAGTACGCACCAAAGAACATGTAGAATGTAGTAAGAAGCCTCCTACCGACGCTCAGCAATTCCGGAAATTCGAACGTGATTCAGCCATTGCAGCACACGCAATCCTCAACCAACATCAAGTTGAATTCGACCATCCGACTATGCTAAACTATGGTTTCCGCAATCACAAAGAACGTCGGTTGACAGAAGCCTTGCTGATCGCTAATACACCACAGGCGGTGAATTGATCAGATGGCATGGAATTGTCAGTTGTTTGGCCTGATTTACTGGGCGAACAACAGCGACACCACATGAGAACTGTTTGCAATATTCCTGAACGCTCACCCTATCCCAAACTGTCTACACGCATGCAGATAAAACGCACAAACACAATAATTATCTATCCTTATTCGCATCTGGGATCGTCACGTGGTGAACCCTGAACCTGTACATCCTATTAGCAGCCTGTCTGCAGACCGCATGTCAAACACACAAACACATGCCAGTTGACGACTACCTCATTTGAACCTTGTACAGTGTGAATTTTCTGATTTAAATCCTCTGACAAAGGCTCTCCGAGAGGGTTGAAACGTTGCGAAGCTCATTGTGGCTTAGCCAAGGAATTGCTCGATAAAATAGTTTTCAGAATGTAAACGGATGAGCAGACAAGACAAATTAACGAGACTAAAGGAGTCCCGCTATTTTCGGTACAAGAAAATTTCGTTAATCTCGTGGTGTAAATAATAGACCGCATCTGATTAGACAGTAACTTGATTATTTTTTAATGCGTCAAAAAGCACAGCACAATAAATGATCGATTTTCTCAATGAAAACAAAGCATGAGGAAAGATGTGGTAGAACTTACGTGATCACCAACCGACGACTGTTTCAATTCATTGAAACTGTTGCTATTCAACAATGGCAAGCACTACCCTGCCGACAGAAGGACATGGTCGTCAGTCTGAAACTGTCGTGGTAAATGAACAGTTTCATTGCCCATGCGTGCGTGAGTTGTGTGTTTGGTCGTGCATTTCTCCTCAATAACCTTGTTTAGCTGTGCTACATAAACACCAACCCTGTAGTATGTACCTGATGAGATGTGGCGACAGGCAATACATCGTTCAGTCTGCTGTTTTTCGCTGCTGTTTACACATTTTACTTCAACAAATTTTCAAAGAGTTCACCCTACAGAAAACAGTGTAATAATCTCGGACAAAATTCGCAGAACGGAAATCATGGGGTAAGGTATTAGATAGTCGGCGGATACAGTAATGGATGTAGGAATATCAGTCCCACAAATTTTCAATCCAAATCCTTCACTCTCTATTTCTCCTTTGAACCGAATGGAAGCAGACCATTCCACTAGGCCAGGAAGCTGTTTCGCTGGCAAACAAATCATTGTATTAGCATTTCTCTACAGGGCAAGTAGTGAAAACACGAACTAAACCATATTGAAGTTTAATGATATGCATTTACGCGTACAGTTTGTGACTTATGAAACAGCGAAGAGTGTGGTTAAGAAAGTTTTGCCAGCGGAGGGGGAGCATGCAATACGACCCATTGAGTGGCGGGCCGTTAACAGCTAAAGATGAATTGATTGCTCATTAAGAGCTATGGCTGGTCTTCTGAAGAGTATTCGTCAGCTAGTTCAAGAGAGGGTTACGTCTAAAAAGGATTTGCAAACATTATTGATAAAAATGGCCTAGTCAACGAAAGACTGTGGTAAATCCGTGTGTTCCGACAGTTGTTCTGGGTGCAGACGCCCACCTCCGCTTGCTCGATGAACTCCAGTGTATCAAGCAGCCTGTTTGGGTCCCTTTGTTTCACTCACCGATCGATTCCGAACGAAGCTTTCATAAGTGGGCAGAGACCTGCTGTGAGCGTGTGAATATAAATGTCTAAGACGCGCGTGCTCGCATGTCCAGGTAGTAATCGCATTCAAGCGCGCCTGGGATCGCGTTTGTGCATGCCAGTTAGATGGGGATCAGTTGGCCCTTCCTGAACGAACGTGTGCTCCTTCACCTGTCTAAGTTGACTTGTAAGTTTCACTGTAGAGAGTACACTGTAATCGTACAACCGTTCATGTTTGTTACACTCTGCCGTTCTCTCTCAAATTTCTTGCTACACTATATTGTCATTCTTTGGCCACGTACAAATTCTATGAATCCATACTATGATGACACTGTAGTTGACAAACCAGACTGCCTCAAGGACGCACAAAATACTGATTTGTCGAAGAAATAAAACCTCGCCAAATGAAACTTTTTAAGCCTGAAGATCCAAAGACGACCTTTAGCATGCTGCGCGAGCATAACCATCGACTGAATCCTAATTTTATCTATAAAAGCTTTCCATGACCAGATCTGATTGGGTTTGTTAACGGTTTGATTCAGCTTTGGTTCAGTTCTTGTCCTTTAGGCTGCTCAAGCGTTTTCGAAAGTCGGAGAAAATGTCGGTGTCTCTCTAGATCACTGTCACCTTGACTGTTGTCGACATAAACTAGCCGTGCATTCAATTTCATTCTAGGGCCGCACCATTAGAAGCAGTCCATTTGGTTGTTCCTAAAACAGTGTCCGACTGAGACAGAAAAGGTTGACCGTTCCTTGAAACCCAGTTAAGCTAAACAATAATTCACAAACCAGACTGTACCCCAGTCAGATAACGCTTGGACAATTGAGGCGAATTGTTACAACCGTGTCCGCCACATGAATGCAACAACTCAAAATGAAGTTAGCGAGAATCTAGATAAAAAGAAAACAGCCAGGGGTCCATCAACAGAAGTTAACTTGAGGATAGATGTTAGGGCGCCCAAACAAAGTGGGAGGCGCTCCAAATAGACACGTACTAGTAGTGTTCTGAGCAAACTGAAACAATCCATCACTAGTGCCGCTCGTGGTCGTCGCCACAGTAGACGCCGGACTGGTAGTAATAGCACCGAATAAGCCAGCGTCAGTTGTTGTAGATGCCGTACTGGAAGTAGCTTTGAATGTAGATCTGAATAGGCCATCTGAAAACCTTGTAGTGACAGGGGGTTCCGAACAAACTCATAGCAGGTGATGAGATGCTGCCCGCAGAAGCAGCAGTAGTCATGATACCCTGACTGGTAGTCGCCGTGAATGGAGTTATACCAAATCCGCCAAAGAGACTTGAAGAGTTAGTTGAAGCACTGAATATTCTAGCCACTGTGGTAACCTGTGGTAAGCCAGTGGCAGTTGTTGTGACTGTCTGACTTAAGGCAGTGGGACTGAATGCAATGGTAGCAATCTCTGGAGTAGGCTCAGACTGCCTAGATCCGAGGAGGGCTCCTGTGAATGAAGATATAGTCAAGGCGGTGGTTGTAGTAGTCACCGTGTTCGTATTGGTGGTTGAGGTGGTATTTAAAGAAACACCAAGGCTCAAAGCACCAGAACTGAATACCAGTCTGCTGTAAAAACTTGAAGTTGCGGCCGTAGACATGGAAAATAGAAAGCCCATTGTGGGGTAGTTGTAACAATCGCTACGATCACTGTCACCGAAGTAAGTGTTCCGAGGGTGATTGGGGCGACCGGGGCGGAAACAGTACTCGGAATGCTATGTGCTTGACGGAGACGAGAAAAGAGAGAATGGGCTCGTCCTTGTGCTGGCTGGTGAGGCGTTCGACATGACTGAAATAGCCGGAGTAGATGTGGTCATGGTAGCCGATGACACTAAGCCGGTCAGTTTTGGGAAAGACGTCGAAGCAACTGCGGTGATCACTGCGGCTCGACTAAGTTGAGAATCAAGGCTGATCGAAGAAGATTCCTGTGTTGAAGTGGTCATCCCTGCGAACGTATGTGGTACGCTCGGCGCACTGACTGCGGTAGTTGCTGTTTCAACCACGAAGCTAGAACGCGCATTAGACACCAGTAAATTTAAATTGATAGAGGGTGCCAAGGGTTTCTGGAGAGTAGGTGAGACGAATGAAGTGGACGCTGCCTTTGTGCCCAATAAAAACGACCTAGATATGCGCGGATCAGCTGCAGTCGACTTTGCCTCCTGATCGATCGAGATGGGGGAGGTAAAGATAGTCGGGATGACTGCATCAAATTTCACACTGTTAACTATCGGTTGCTGCAATGAGGCTGGAATTACTTGAATGCGAGGAGGTGTAGAAGACGACATAGTGGAATGTGTTCTAGTAGACCGATCGGAGTTCAGAAACTCTGCGTTCGGTAAAGCAGAGCTTTTAGTAGGTGGACTGTTTATAGAAGCAGCTTTACCGGAGTAATCTACCAATTGGTCCAACTTCACTTTCTGCGGGTGAGTGACCGACACTTTTTCAGTCAATAACGGTGATGATACTTCACACTCCGGTTTCACCAAAACATCTTTGCTACCAAGTGTTTGGTCTCCTACTGGACAAACTAGTAGAGCATGTACCGTGTTAAATTTGTAATTGGCGAACAAACGATACAGAGCAAGATCGCGCTGTAACAATGACTGATAGGCTAGGCTCGTATTCACGTCGCTGCGCAAAGCAGTCTCATCTCGGCTCCTGTTTACAGGTCTAGCAGAGCTTCTGTGGCTATACCATGAGAACGAGGTTCGTACGGAAGATTCCAGTTCGTCGCCCTCTTGGCTTTGCACACTTTTTGTCAACCGAAATCGTCAGAAGCTTTCCAAAATAGACTTTACACGGCCGTTTTCCGTCCACCGTAGACGTTTAGTAGTTTCAAGAGCTGATAGAAGCTTCGAGGACGGCAAGTTTTCCGACTTGTCATTAACGGGTTCCGATGAGCTGACCGAAGTGTGATTAGATGCGGTTAGGGGAGCAGACGAAAGCGCGTTCGGAGATAAGATTGCATCCAATTGAGCATTCAAATCAAACAAACCAGACGAACTCGGCGCTTCACGCGACTAAGCAGTCGTGCAGCCTCCGAATCCAGCTGACTAGTTAACAAGAGAATCCAGTCGCCTCCAGCATACAGACGCAATGTTCGGCGCACCTTTTCTGCATACGCAAATGAATTGGACATTTCCGCTTAGTAAGACTGAGTCAATCGTGTTTTTCTTTCTCACGACGGAGGCGTCTTGGAACGGTAACAGAGTGGGCGCCCTAACAATAGGATTTGGCAGTGATTATACACTGTTGGAAAACCAAGGTGAGACCATTTTAGGAATACAGAAAATCAAGAATTGTAGAATGAGAACATCAGACCAAAGTTCGAACTCATACAAAGTCGATTCCAGCCAAACCTTCACTAGCAGCGAGTTGTGGAGATCTATACATTGTCTGGACAGTCATATCTGAACATGTGTCTAATCAGACCGTGATTTGTTGAGTTACTTAGCACACCGGCGAGGAGTCGAAAGACGAACAGTATTGGATTAACAAGGTAAATTCTGGCCAGTAGTCCCTGGGGGTATTTTATTAATTGTGTGACCTCCTTAAAGTCGTTATTAGTGCGAGGAAGGTATACCTAGTCTTCTGATCTCTGACGATAGGACCGTACCGTGCACGATAGGATTATTAACGAGCAGAGTACGTTCTTACTCCGGTTTAACTCGCAAACAGGTTTAGAAAGCGATGTAAAGGGTTTTGAAAACATGATGTTTGCACACCCTGTTAGGAGGCGCATCTCCTAACGAAACAGCCAGGAAGCATCACGCCATATCTATCGGCCGGCCCAGCTCGGATGGTATGGCCATGGGTGGTAGTATGGTTTCACTTAGCCAGTCAGATTGCAGGTGTGCTGCCGAAACCTTGCACGCTATCTGGACTGTTTTCTTGCGTTGCTTTCTGATGCCCCTTGTAACGTGACTTCCTCATCAGTAGCATCTGTAGCCTAACGTGGACTTGCTCTTCCAACAAATGGTGTTGTTGTGTCTTTTATCCTCCTCGGTTTTGGGTCAGGCGATTGAACGCGTAACCGAGGCGTTGATCCAATACACCCTTTGTATGATGTGTACGGACAAGTTGACAACAACCTTATAACAGTGTTCTTTTGTTCCATCTCATCTTGACTTTGTTATCCAGTTTTCGTACACTCTCAACACAAGTTCCACTGTTTGCTAACTTTGTTTTTTTTTTATGTTATCAACTACTTCTGATGATTGAGAGATTGTTCCGACTGTAATTTTCACAGAGAACGATAGTACTGTAAATAGATTTCCATTAAAGCAATAACTATTTCACAGTATACAGTTATATAAAGATGGGGTGTGGACAACTTGGAAATCTGCTTGAAACTTGATATCTTATTAACGGATACTAATATTTTTGGCAAAATCTTTCACAGAGGTATGTCAAGTATGCCATCATTTTTTCTGTCAGTTGACTTGCTTAGCCTATGCTGATCTTTAGCGTAATGTTGTGGTTTATGACTGAAAAATCTTCCACTCTGAAAATGATAACCAAGATAGGGATAGTGTAAGATTCACGCTGGTGGAGTTGTGTAAGCAAACAGAATGCCTGCTGCGCGGTACAATATTCAGTGCAACCGGTAACGGTTAAAAGTTACGCGATATCCAGATGTTGAAATGAGCATAACCTAAAAAACGTTCCGCTGAGCAAGGTTTGCAGATGTCATCTATTGTCCATACAACCGGTCAAAAATGCTGTCGAACAAAGGAGAGCACGGTAATCAATAATAACCTTGTATCCGCAAGATTGCTGGCGAATCTTTAAACTTTTTGCGTTTCATACGTGTCCTGAAGGTTTACAGTTAGTTACTAGATGTCGGGGGAAAATCCAATTACCCGAAAATACCGTTTTATTTGCCTCCGGAATGTCCTGACTCATTTTTATTTCAAGTGACCTTCGTAAACGGCACGGTCATGTGCCAGTTCGCCTTTCCCGGGCGTTCTCAACTTCTGTGCCAATTTCTGCCACTCTGCCTACACGTTCGTCCTTTAATTAGGATATCACTATACTATCTGGATCTTTGTCTGGTTCACCTTCCGACCATTTTCTCTGAATGGTCACAAACCCCTTAAGTGTGATCTAGTTTGTGACCGTGTTGTCTTCGGATTGAGTGACATGAAAAGAGTTCTGTCCGGAGGCCAATCTTTTCTCTGTGTTTGCACGTTAGCCTAGGGTGGTTGAGGTGGTCGGGAAGATACGAATTAGTCGTGCACACTCCGTACTCCCTTCTTCATTATTGCTGACCTTCGTTCCGTTATCTGCCGTTTCATTAACCGTTATTCTGTTGTTTGTGTACGTGCTCGTAGCCCGTAGATCCAGTTACAACAAGCAGAAAACTCAAAAGCTGTGTAAACATGCACATTTTGAAACATCGTTCTTACTACAATTGACTTTCCACACGGTTACTGCAGGAAAACAGTGGTACAAGATACTCTTGCATAATTATTGTGTACAGAAAAGGTTGCCATGACCACATTGTAGGGACACTGTCATTGAAGTTAGTAGACAATGTCAGATACAACTAATAAGTGGTATGACTAATTTTCAATTATGAAATGATCCGTTTGTGAGAAGTTCGAACTTTGGCTGTAGACAAATCATTGACAGGAACCGTAGTACCTCCACGCGTAAGCTGAGTTTGGAAGCCAAACTTAATATCACTACAATTGTGGGCTTCCGATCCAAGTCCGATTCTGCTCAGTAATCACGCATTTAAATGTTAAAAAAATATGGATTGATGCGCTTATCGCTTAGGTTTTTTATTTTTATGTATGCGCTGTTTGTGACCATACAGATCTTGCCGAATGCCTGGAACTTTCATGCCTTGTACGAGATATGACAAAAGAGGAGGAAGAAGGGCAAACATCTGCTCTCTTGAGCATCATCAACACGTTACCAACTCAGTCAGTCAGAACGAATATGACGTCTACTTCCAAGCTTAGTTCTCTGGTTTATTCGGCCTATTCGACTGATCAACTTTTAAGCTGTCTGATGTGCTAAGTTCTGTCTTGTATGATGTTTATAAAATTGAGATATCAACGAGTTCGTTGTTCAGCGTCAAACGCAGGCTGACCCTTATCATTTTGACGACGAGTTACAATATTCAACTGAGGAGCCATCTTACTGCTCATAATAGCTGTATACAGCATTAGCAGGTGAGATTACTGGGTTCTGAAACAACCCCAAGAAATGAAATACAAATTTTAACGACTTTCGTTCTATCTAGAAAACTCATTTCTCATGTAGGTTGGAGGTCACTCACAATTGATCGCAACTGTCGCATTCCCATAGACTTTCCAGTCGGCCTCTTTCGAACTGCTGAAGCACTAGACTCGAGTTTCGCTCGGATTAGAACAGCTCTTCAGTAGTGCATATCCCTGCCACTGCCGGGACTAGAACTCCGGCTACGCCTTCATGAGGCAACCGTGTTTACCACTGTGCCACAGACCTCATATTGAACACGATCGAATTAGCACATGTAGACGCTCAACCGCTTCCAATTGCGAGTATTGATCAAGTTGCCGATCCCCTGAAGGGGAGACAAAGTTACTGTCTGTTAACTCCACTCGATGACCCTTCGACTAGGACTTCTCTCCAAGTTGAAATCACAGAAATCAATGACTTGATTTTGGTTTTCGTGTAGACCGAACATCACCCACAATCTATCAAATCCAATGCTTCTTTCCGAAAGAGGTCGACTGGAAAGTCTATGGGAATGCGATAGCTATGATCAATTGTAGGTGATGCTCAGTCTGTATGACAATGAAAATCCCATACTACTCATCCGTAAACTCAGTTCTGCCAAAGTGAGTTAACTTAAAACCTCAAAAAGCTTCCGATGCAAAAGCAGTCAGAGTTATTCCCACAGGGTATATCCGATGTATCATCTATTGAATGTTAAACTAAACAAAACTGTAGACAAATGTTTTGTTACTGACGAGGGACAGTGAAATCCGTGATGGAACTGTTTTGCTGATAAAACCTTACTTTTACTTATATATCGGTAAGGTGTAGGCATCTTGCTACTAACTGCTCGAATAGAGTTGTGGCTATTTTTAATAGTTAGGTTTCTTCCCCACCCTCTCTTCTTCTTCTCTCCTTTTGCCCAGGATTTGCTTTTTTCTTCACGGTTGTTTGGCAATTAAGCGTTAGTGAGAACCCCTGTTGTAGTATGGGTTCATAGATTGTTGCATGATGGAGAAGGATCTTTGCTTATGCATTTCGACCTCTATGTTGGTCGGTGAAAATTTGTGTTCAATGGTTTATTGGCACGAAAAAAAGGGAATGGAACTAAATTAAAGATAAATTCAACGAAGCTGCTGGCTACGATCACTTCATCAACGTACACTGAAACAACATTCAGTTAGACGTGCGCAATTACTAACTTGTAGGACTGAGCTAGTATAGAAGTTGGGACACTTGTGATTCTCATTGTCTCTCACGCATATTTCGATCGAGTAGTATTTTAAAACACCTAACCGATTTAGTAATGATCAAAAAGTTGTGTTATGCGTTCCAATGTGAACAGATCTTGATTGTGAAGCAGTTCTGTCCACACAGTAACCTGCCTGTACCATTACTCATCAATAGTTGATCTAATTCCTTCAGTCTTTTCGAGTAGGGCTTATTCCTGAAATCCATGGTTCTTCTAGTGACCCGTCTCAGAACACATTCAGTAAGTGTCAAATCTTTCTTAAGATAAGGCGATAGGCCTGCAGGTTACTTACCAGGTGTGGGTGGATTAGGGAAGTCACCATAATGGGAAAAACTTTATGGTAGAGAGTTTAACAGTGCCTCCTAGAAGGTTAAGGATTATTTGTGCTTTTTTGCCATGGCAGCACAATTTGTAGACAAAATCAAATCGCCTGCCATTATGGTTCCTAGATCTCGTTCGAATTCTGACACGAGGAGCAGTATGTTGCTAAGATAATAGTCAGTTCAATTTTGATGGCGAAAGTATATGACTTTACGCTTTGCTGTCGACGTTGATGATTAGGTCGGTGACGCTTACAACATTGTTTGCGACCATTTTTATGTTCCCTACAATAAATGCTCGATCTCAGTCTTCAACGAACTGTTTCAGACATTACGTCCGGTTAACGCTTACTTGTAACTGATGCCTACTGAAGGTAGAGCTGAATCACTTAGAGTAATGGATAGATCGCGGTCTCCAAGGCTGAGTGAATATTATCCTGGGTAGGTGGTAAACCATTACAAGTCCACTCCAGCTTTGGATGACCTGGGTGTGACCCAAGTGAGACAAACTGCCTCATGTGAATACTTTAAGGGTCTGTTGTCTACCGTGACAGCCGAATATTACTGCTGAGGACATATTCGGTACAGTTGAACGCAATACGGCTGCTGGCTCAGATAACCTGGTGCAGGTACTTTTCAAAGAAGGTAGGTAAGAGTTAGTAGAGGCCTTGACTCAGCTGGTTCAGCTTGTGTGTGCTTGGTTCACACGATAATAGTTCCCATATATAAAAAAGGAGCCAGGGGCTCTTGTGAAAACCATAGAGGAATTAGTTTGACTCCAGTCATTTAAAGGAATCTGGCATCCATTATACTTTGTCGACTCACTGCAGTTCGTGAGGTAAATATCAGAGAGGAACAGGCAGGGCTTCGCCCTGGGCGTGGCTGTATAGATCACATTTTTACCCTCCGTCAAACAACTGAGTTATAAGTGAGAGTACAGCTTCATCAACAAGACAGCTTCCTCACGGCTTTCACTGCCCCGCGTCATTAAGTGCACTCACTTCATAGACAACTCGGCCAAACAACGACAACATTCACGCCACTGAACTCGGTTAGCTGCCATCTCACCTAAAGTTTCAAGCCACCGACTCTCTCAGTCAGTTGTTGACCGGTTTGTGTATCTGGGATGCTGCATCGGCGGCGACGGTGTAGGGAATGAAACAGAGTCGCGTGCTTCCAATGTTAGGGCGGTGTTCGCTAATCTGAGACACCTATGACGATAGAGGGATATTACTCTGAAACTTAAGGGCCGCGTATATCAGACAACAGTGAG
>JTDE01004251.1:13552-26478 GCA_014338405.1 Paragonimus skrjabini miyazakii
ATATATATATATATATATATATATATATATATATATATGTATTAAAGGGTGCCTAGATTAATTGACCACTAGAGCTTCATCCAGTGAATCCTGGTCTTCGTCAACGACCTGACCGAAAACAGCTTCAATGTTCATTAACCAGATTCACGTGATCACCAGTGAAAATATACAACGTATCAAATCCTGACGGAAACATTAAGTTGAAAGATAACGCTTCAATTCTTAGAAGCCATTGAATAATTAGCAGATATCATTGATAACTTCAAGAGGTTCGCATTCTTTTTCAACTCAACAACTGTTGTCACAACTCACGTAGATTGATAAACTCTATTGTGGAGTCTGAAGTGTGATTGACAATCTTATCACCGGAGTAAACCTTTGTCAACAATTAATCATCTAAGAAGATAAAATTATCTACTACCTCTGTGACATGCAACAAGCAAGACAGTGCCTTACTATAATGATTTCTCACGCAAAAACGAATCAATGAATATGGCTGAGAATGAGGTTAGGTGAAATGATCATAACCATCCTGAATCCAAATGGTATGCAGACATGGAAAATGTGTGGTCTGATGCATCCATTTCTTGCATTCTAATGAATGATGAGTACATAACAACAACAGTAAACACATACATGGGCCTCAGAATTCGGGATATCGCGATTCCCATGTTCTCACAAAAATAGAAGATTGATAAAAAGGAAATGTATAGATGTGTTTCTAACCGACGAGGCAGATGTACACGCTGCTTGCTGCATGACGTCTCTCTACAGAAAGGTGAAGGCTTGTACAGACCGTGGCTACGTCGCGGTTGTGGAATGCGTTAACCAGAGCTCGGTGCGACAACCGCTCTATTGATAAAAAGATTAGGTGGCCTAGCCAGTGCGAAAGGCACCTTCAAGCGTAGGGCTTGCTTGAAAGCAAGCCGGTGGACTGAGGAGTTGTGCGCAGAACACAACACAACAACGGACGCGAGTGATGTCGACAATTAGGAGTTTATGTACACATTCCATGTGCAGAGACTAGGTCACTAAAAGACAAGGCAAGATTGACAAGATGGAGTTGCAACCAAATGTTTTTTGATGTCATTATGGATGTCAAATAATCAATATTGACAATTTGTCACGTCAACACTTGGACTACGCAGCGTTTGACAAATCATCCGTAGATACAGTAACAACGAGCACGATCCGGTGCGTGGAAGTGGTTTAAGGATGACGGCAGACTGAAATCTGAAACGTGCAAGTTCAATTCAAACACTTAGTCTAAGCTAGTCACTGTAAGCCCCACTCACTTGTGAACTAGTGGATGGGAAGTCTGGGGGATAAATTGTCAGGTGATCTGTACTTGAAGATTTGTGACACTGAGCAGAGTCCGGATCATTGGTACGTCGGCATTCAACATCAAATTCGTGCGAAGAGAGGTTAGGTCGAAGGTGGACAGATGCCAGACTTGGTACGGATGCCTGGAATTGGGTAAATTGTTCGCCACGCAGTAACGACTCTGGCAACGGAGATTTAAGCAGAGTAATGGCCTCCGAGACACTGAGAGAAAACGATCGAGAATGGAAAAGATGGATGAGCTGGAAAAAATACATTAAACACAAACTGATGACGAAGAAAGAATAATAATGTCTCTACAATGACGAAGAACAAGGAAATGCGGACTTTCCTTTAGAATAGCAGTGTAATGCGATAAACCGGCTTTACAAACTGAACGTCAATCGACACGGGATACAAGATAAACGGCTGCCATCCGTTATTTGTGACGAAAAATACATAAACAATCCAAGTAATAAATTCGGATTAGAAATTCAGCATAAAGCAGTAAAAACTCCATTTTTTAAAGTACACTGAGAATATTTAAGGAAAAACAATGAACGAATCTAATTCGAATGATTTACATTCGATCACGAATTGACATTAAGTTGAAAGAAACGTGGTCTAGCAAAGATAGAAGACGGTAAGCTAACGGTTGAGAATGACTAATGAGACCATCACAGAGTTTTACACAAGACTTTCGAAGGACGGGACCCATTGCAGTCCTACTGATGAGCCATTCGACTTTTGTACCGGAGAACTTCACAATCTGAAAAACTGTAAGCCCTTCGTTGAAGGCCTGGTCAGAAATCAATACAGCACCAATAAACCATTACCAGCTCAAATAAAGATTTCTTCAGACAGATCGCCACTCTCCATACAGCTATTCAGATCTATGAAGGTTATAATCGCTTCCAATGCGTTAGACAGGGAAGAATACAACCACACGTGAATGCTAATACCTGGAGCCTTAACGAAGCGAAAAACTAGATAGAAAAAGTAACTAGTCTGTCGACGACGTTTTGTGTGGCCGTCTTTTGAAAGTCTGTTTGGTAGCGATTACGTGCATACAGTCTTCGAAGTTCTTGGTTTTACAGTTCGTTCAAAACATGGTGCCGTTAGCTAGCATTCCTTAAGAGTTCAGTCTCATGGGAGCAGGCTGTATCTATCTGGTTCAGTGAGTGGCATTTAAGAGACATTGTGTCTGGACAAATACGGCTCCTACGAGGAGTTGACCAGGTGTACTTAGGGTCATTAGTTCGATCAGAACAACTATAAAAAACTTGATCACTTCGGTCGTCCCAACAGGCTTGATTTTGAAGCTCTATTATACTGACCAAAGGGAGTTATCTTAAAATCGATTTAATTTAGGTGGACAGATATAACTGTATTGATCTGATTACGATTCGCCGAATAACCGCAGAAAATAACGACGGTTGAGTGCTAGATGCCCAATTCAGACAGAAGTTGAAGTAGCGTTTATCTACCAGTGCTGTCAAATGAACCGCTGTGGCCTGAAAAACATACGCGAGCGACTCCAGATTTACCACTGAGCGAAGAGAGAACAGAATGAATTAAAAACTACAGTGTCAACTGTTGTGCGAGAGTGACAGCGAGCGAAACAATCAGGGTCCTTGATACTCATCTGAGCCTTCGTCCGAACGAGAATTAGTTGTTAGAAAATTCTAACGTTACAGACGTACATGAAAGACTGCGAAATTTGTCTGTTCCTTGGTTAAGAATTGTTGTGATGTGTGCTGTCAGCAATTTTGGGTTGTCTGAATTGCTACGTGAACAACTCACACAGAAATTGACACAAAACATCTGCACGTCTTTTAAGAATGATAAGTCATAAGATCTATCTGTTTTGCTGTACCTTGCCCAAACATATTCTTCACTGACAGCTGAGTTCCCAAGGAGGTAGGTGCAGTAGTGAGGAAAGAAAACTCCGTGGAATAATCCATTGACCCGTTAAAATTGTGAATGAGCGTTCGACATCAGCAACACGTTCCGTGGAAGGTGAATTCAATCCAGTGAAGGGCCTCATAATTCTCGCGCATATTTTGTAACCCAGTACTGTGTGGACGAACTATGAAGCTGAACGGTTTAATTCACAACTGGCACGTCCCAAGAGGCACTTCATTAATAAATAAATGTCCCTCATGTAAGCCCTTTCATTCTTGTTACGAAGTAGCTTGAGGCAAGGGGGGGGGGAAATGTCTCGGCGTGAATGAGCACTGTCTCTAGAGGACAGCACATATCACGGACCCCATTTGTACGATGGAAAATTGAAGATGATTTGTGTAGTATACAAAGTACGTAATGCAGAATTGTTTAAATGAGTAGCAGAGCTCAAAAGTACCATTGGTAACCACTTGATAGACAATATACCAGTAGCGTCGGTTGCGAGCTACGACAACGAATTGAATTGTTTATCGAATAACAGGCTTGATAAAAACTAACAGGAAAGTGACTAAAACCACAAACAGGAGAAGGCTTGCCGCTCATAAAGAAGCCTTTATGAAGGCATGAACAAGGTCTCATTGTGAGTTTTCACAGGCATTCCGAAAACACTTCAACCTTATTCGGTAATGTTTCATACGATACACAATTGACAATGAACCTTACACAGTTGGCGGCACGCGTCTCGGGATTAGCTCATCACAAAAGCCGAAACCAAATGATGCCATAGTACAAAAATCATCGTAAGTGGCTTGTACTGCACCACCTTCGGTTGTATTCACACACTCGTGTGCACCATAAATTCGAAAGAATACGACCAGAATGTGCGTGAATATATATGTATATATAGATATGTATACATGCAACAGACAGCACACATACGACTTACCGATCCAAATTTGTAAGAGCTTCAGCAAAATAAAGCCGTGCCAACAGACAATAAGCTGTAGGCGCAATCAGTCCCAACACAGTGCCATTGTGGTTGGATGAAGGAACCTGTGTGCTGGCTGTCGAATCAGTGTCCTCATTAGAGTTGGTTCGCATGTCACCATTCAAATCAACGTTGTTGTTGCCACGATTAGCAATAAGTCTGTTAGCACTGTGCAACGCTTCTACCGGACTGTTCAGACAAAGTGCTGTGTAAGTTGTGGCCAGGTAGACTGCTGAGAGCAAGTGCAACAGGCCCGCGCCACGAAGTGGAGCTGGCGCTGGAAGTGCAGGCACCTCCTAGAAATAGATGAAAAAGAAACACATAACTATATATGAGTAACAAACCTGTGCCCAACACACGTATGTCGTTAAATATCTATGTTAAAATGTCAGCGGCAAATGTTTCGTTTTTCATAAAAGTCAAACTGCACGTTACCTGTTCGGCTGCCCATTTGAGGAGAGCAGTACGTTGCTCTAGTTCAGTACTCGAATTGGGTCCATCGGTTCGGCAATTGAGTTCAGCCGGTAAACGTGGAAGCAGAAGCAGTGCATTGCGCAAACACAACGAAGCAAATTCTAAAGTGGGTGCGGGCATTGAGGCGGCTTCAATCCACGGTTTGGATGCCTACGGATGAAACGAGTGAGAGACGATTAGTTGAAGAAAGAGTGAGAATGTAACAACATTGCAGGACTGTCTGCTAATAGGAGCATAGAACAGACCAAACAGAAACCACGACTGTATTTACAAAGTGGTGGCTTCGGAGAAAGTCTCATCAGTAAAATCTAGGCAGTACGAAGTAAACCGTGAGTACTGTATTAGAGAACAACGACAAGGGCAGAAAAACAACAGAAGGAGAAAAACCATACACAATGTTACAGTCCTATTGGTACAGTTGTGAAGCGCTCTTTCAAACACATGTACTTATGTGCGCAACATAAAAATACATCATCAACAAATAGTTCAGTTGTCACAAAGTGGTATACAATACACAGGGATTAATACTACAAACAATATCACTTACCAGTAACATGAACATTTTTGAAAAAAAAGTGCGGATAAATACTAATCTTTTGTTGTCCCGCTATATGCTGTATCACCTGTAGGCTAGATATTATCTGATTGCCGAAACTGTACACCAGCAGTCAGAATAACTAGATTTCAGCTCACAACCCCGAGGTTTGTCACGAGTGAACTAACGCAAACGAAAAATCCGACTTCACCTATCAATCAGTCCAGCCAATCCACAGATTTTGGCTCGATTATTCCGTTTACCGTGCTGTAACGTAATAACCTAATTTAAGTTGCCTACAGTATGTAAGACTATGTTGATCGAGTTGACCTTGTGTGCTAAATAATCGCTTATTCTGGAGGAGATTAGCCGATTTTAATCGGCTAACTGGCTCGTTTATTAATTGCAAATCTAACAGCTTCAAATAGGTCGGTTTTACACATAAATGCGTAAAACAAGTATAAGGTTACGTGGGCATTACCAAGATTTTAGCCACAAAGAAAATGCGTGAAGATGAATGGAGATTTGAAAATGCGTACAAATGAAAAAGTGCTCACACACAAGAATGAAAGAAGACGAAGAGAGCTCAAATCTCCGGTGAAGAGAATAAGAAGAAGATATAATTCATTCCTAAAGAGAAGATTTACATTTTAATGACCTTCGAGAACTTTTATTTCAGAATGTTGCTGTATGTAGTTGTCTTTTACATTTCTTCCCTTTTAGAGGGAATATTCAGTCGGTTTCGATGTTTTCCACAAACATTTCCCATAATCACCACACACACATATTTGTCAATATTATACGCGCTTCACATCGGTAGAGTAACTTATATATCAATTTGATACCACTTTAGCTTCGGTTAGGTTCCAGTGACATTACGATGAAATGACAATAGCCACGTCGTACATAGTTGCAGGTTGTTGCATAGTATGCACTGCATTGATCACTTTGTAGAACGTACCAGGACTCAATTACCACGTTCAAAGTTGTTGAGTAATTTCGAATAGACCCAAACAGATGCTTGAACGAGATGAACATGCCGTTTTCCTATGAAATATCACATGATGGGAGTCGTTGGTTGATGCGATATACGTATGGTTACTTGTCGTGGCCCTATGTAGACGGCATTATATATACTTTCATATTAAAATTCTTCCAGCGTTATAGTTTCAATAGCTTCCTGGCTCAGATCCTATTATTAGCGCCCCCCACTTTATTGCCTCAGGGAGACAGCAGTTTCGTTTCTAGTGTACCATCTGGTTAATCGACAATGACCGGCTACGCTTCAAATGCCTCAATTCACACATCATCTCTCAATCTTATTCCTTCGGGTTGACAGCAAATACGAAGCACGTGAGTGTAATCACAAAGAAGGCAGCGTACGGCACTTACAACGACGTTTATGTGCAAGTATGCTCTGGCTCTGGTCACTGTGACAGACCAATGCAATCAACAGTGTGTGCACTGAGCTGGGTTAACGTAAGAGGCCTACACACTATTTTAACATAGTTTAGTTCATCTACACGTCTGCCCTCTCCAGGCCACATCACTCATATCTACCACTTCAGTATGGTCACACTATCGTAGTTCACAATCGACAGCAGTCATCTCGGAGACGGGCGGGCAACGCATGCCGTGAAACCAGCACGCATAGGAAAGTCTAAAACAAGATGGCCTTCGTACATGTGACAGGAAGAGTCTCAGAGGTTACCACCATGAATAAATATACGCGAAACGTAAGAAAGCTGGCTAGGATAAACAAGTGACCTTTTTAAGATCGAGAGCGGTGGATAAGTCAGGCTGGACATGAAATATTACATGTGACTTGCGTGATATGTTGAGTCAGGAGAAGTTGAAGTATCCAAGTTGGTTGGTAAATGACCACACAAACGTAAGCCAGTGCTCTAGGTGTTATGCTGGAGAACAATGTCTATTGGCATGAACAAAAAAACAACAACGAAAAGCTGGTGTAACTTATGTAGCGTCGGCCCAGCGGTGGAGAACTTCAGCACGAACAAATTTGTTTTAGTAGCGTCTATAAGCTACGTCATTCATGCAGAATGTTTAGGAACCAGTGCATCGTCTGGTACTTGCTCTCGCACCATTTCATTTATCTATGAGATGACGTATGGCGATTATAAATAGGTCTTTATCTCGACAATGTTTACAAAACAGACTTCCCTCAAGACTACTCTGATTGCTCATCACATGTGGAGTAAAGTGGTTAGAAAATAAGCAGTTATTAACATAAAGTTGTGTACCGGGGCAATCGAGAAGTTGTTAAACAACAACTGAAGATCAATCTCAAGAACCATAATAGTCAATCTGTAGATGAAGTCTGTAGGGAAGCTAAGTATAAAAACCTTGTTGTCGTTGAGTTCACTGTTGGTAGGTGTTGAGCTGCAAGCGTACAGCAAGAATGCCGTAATGGGACAAGGACAACCTGTTACACAAGATTCTGCTCCAAAAATAGAGGCATGCCTTCATGTCAACTCATTTCGACCCTGAATGTACATATTTACGTTTTCTATTCACACACTTTCAAAGGAAATACACAAGTTTGGTCAATAATTTGCGCACCTTTATGCGATATTAAATTGATCTTCCACATTCATATGGCTCGTACATTGACATATCATATACGAACAATGATCGGCATAAATGAAGTCATCTGAAGGGAAGTACAGAAACGAACTTCTGTTCTAGGGGTAAGAATCTTCCAGTCATTTTAGCACTTCAAAATAAAATCATACTGTCATAGGAATGACACAGAGAGAGCGAAAGTCAGACAATTTTGTGATAAAATAGCACACTATTTATCGACGGTTTCGACAATATTTACTATCAGCAGAAGCAGGATTGTGGAGCTTTCTGTCTCCAAGGGGTTGAGTGTATTAGGCTACAGACACCGGAGTGATTCAAGGAGACACGACCACAGTTTCCAGTGGTTATTTGACTGGTTTACGCAACAGGTGTCATCACAAAACACGGCTCAATCAAATGATTACCACCGATAAGGGGTCTAGTATCTGAAACTGTACAGTAGGCTCAGCCAACCCCAAGAGAAGCAAACTACAGTATATCCAACGCACGCTGGTATAATATTCGGCCCACGTGATGCAGTATCTCTCATGGTATTAAACGTATTATAGTGGAAAAGAAAAGGCACAACCTAACTCAAGCTGAGTGATACGGAACGCGGACGATAAGAAGGAGAGGCACGGAAAAATCCAAGTCGAAGCGAACCTATTACACAGTCGACGATTTGACTTTCTGACTGTTAAAAAAAGCCTGAAGTCGTAAGTGGAAAAAACAATGACAATTAAATTACCAATTACTGATAAACTTGAGCAAGGATTAGAAGTTTAATCCCGCTGCAACATCAAAATACATCAAACGGTGTGTTACCTAAAGGGAAGATTGTTGTAGCTCATCGCCACAATACGCTGGTTCGTACCAGTACAGTAAGGCGATTGACAGAAGTTGGATTCTCATCCTTATAACAATTAACACGGGAAATGCTGGTCCCGAGAATAACGCAACCGTCCCCGTTAATTGCTCCCAAGACAAACAAAAAGACGGGAGCCAAAAGCAACCTTGTTCCACTCCAACGGCGTCATCCTCATAACAGCCATGAGCCTGACCAAAAGGCACTGTGGCTCGGGCCGCCGCTCACCTCAACAGTGACGTGGAATATCCAACAAGGAAACGTTAACAAGAATGTTGAAAATTATTAAGAGGACTAAGAGGAAGAACTAGAAATGGCATGGATGCAGGTACGCCATTGACTGCGACACACCGCCATCCCGGATTGCGTCTCTAACCAGCAGTTTGAGTGATCACGAGGACCCCTTCCAGGCAGGCGACACCTACCCACTTTGCTCGATGGAGCAGTCAGGGTCTTCATATTTCGTGACCACGTTGTTGGTTGACCACCACGCGGTTTTACTCAACTGTTGGTGGCCTCAGTATGTAATGCCCGGTGCGGTAAACGATCCGATGACATACGGAGTACGTGACCTAACCATCGCAAGCTGTGTACCGTGATTAATTGACCAATTGATCGCGCATCACGAGCGCTCCGGAATACGCGTCGGCGAACTGCCACATTGCTCACGCGATCAGTCCATTTAATATGGGCCAATTCGCGGAGACAACGATGGTCAAACACAGCAAGCCTGTCGATATCTTATTTGTGAACAGGCCACGTTTCCGAACCAAAGAGCAAAATGGAACGCACACAGGCATTATATACCCTTCCTTTCAGTGACAACCGGACGTAATTTCGACGCCATAGATGACGCAGTTTGGCAAAGGCGACTCGTGCCATTGCTATCCCCGCTGATATCATATCAGTAATATTACAGGCTGACGAGATAGTAATACCGAAGTATGTGAAACTGTCTAAAGTCCCAAGCGGGTTACCTGCAATGAAGAAAGTAGATGTGGGAATGCCCCGGTCTTGAAGCAACACTTTGCACTTTGAAGGTGCAAAGCGCATTCCATACAAACCAGCCCGGTCGCTCAACCTGTCCAGCATGGTGTGCATGTTTCCGGCAGAAGGGTCAAGTAAGACAATGTCGTCCGTTTATTCCAGATCGATCAATCTAGCGCCAGGAAGAAGCTCAACACTAAATTCACTGGATTCCCGAAGCGCATCCTCCAGAATGTCGTCTATGACAAAATTGAACAGGAAGGGGGAAATCGGACACCCTTGACGAACACCACTAGAGGTGATGAACGCCCGAGACAGTTGACCATAAACTCTCACCCTGCTTGCAGAGTGAGCATACAGTGATCTCAGTAGATTCACGTATTTCTCTGGTACTCCTTTACGAAGAAGACAGCTCCAGAGAACGTTACGAGCAACTGAATCGAAGGCAGCCTTCAGGTCCAAAAAGACCACGACTGTCTGTAACAGTGCCGATGTTCCAAGATCCGTCGCAAGGTAAAAATATGATCAACGCAACCTCGACCGGATCGGAATCCTGCCTGTTCTTCGCGTATCTGACTGGGCTTAGTGAGTCGACGTAAAATGAGGCCAGTGAGTAACTTGGACGCAATAGACACCAAACTGATGCCGCTGTGGTTGTCACATTGACTTCAAGACCTCCTTTTTGAAAACGAGAATGACTGTTGCTAGGCACCAATCACGAGGCACCTCTTCAGTCTCCCAAATCGTCTGAAGGAGTTTTGTCAGTTTTGATATCAACCTCTCGTTACCATCCTTGGAAAGAGGAGGTCTGGACCAGGAGCCTTATTACGCTTTAATAACTTAAGCTCCAAGACCACTTCTGCTTCCGACGGAGGGCCGTCTGGAATGCAATAAATGACCAATCGAGTCCCGTCGTCCACATGATCTGGTTCAGGCCAACTGAACTGTTCTTCAAAATGTTCAGCCAACCTGTCAAGTCGGCGCGATTGACTCGTGATAAGTGAACTATCTTTTTCACATATGGTCTCACTTACACCGACTCGACGGCCAGTACAACCACGGATCAGGGAAAATAGCTTTCTGTTATTTCCAGATAAAAAGGCTTTTTCCATCTCTTTTGATTGTTCGACCAAGTATTGCTCACGGTCTTTGCGCAAACTTTTAGTCAGCTTGCGTTTAAGTTCTCGACGATCGTCATTATATTCAGAACCAGGTGGAATCGATCGACGCTCCTTCACGAGGTTTATCGACGTGATGGAAATCCAATTCTATCGCAACTGAACAACTCCTTAGGAACATGCCTGTTCACAGCATGTTTTGATAGCTTCGGTGATTTGTTCTCAGTGTTCGTTAGGATCTTTCGTCTGACTCGAACTGGGCAACCTCTTCACCAACGCCTTTTGATAAGCGTTCTTTACATCCACAACTTGCACATCGAAAAGAAAATGACAAAATATTTATATAGTGCATAGCGACCCACAAACAGTATAGAAACAGAAAATCGAAGGACAGTTACCAAAAGTAGTAGTTAAGGTCACTAGGCCACCAATACGCATAGCGGAGTAAAGGTCGAACAGGTGGAAGATTAGTGAAGTTTACCTTTTGGTTATTCTGGACATTTCCGCTCATTCTGAGTGTGCAAAATCGTTTTCTTGAGGAACGGGGCGATTTTGGGCACAAAAAATGGATTTCCTAACACATCCTCCCCGAAGATTGTTAGATTAACTCAAAGAACTGCCTCCGAGGATCGACTTGACCGATTTATTGCATCCGTTGCTTTGCCGCCTCCACCTCAAGGAAGTCTCGTGGCTCACCGTCCTGGAACTGCAGTGTCGGTTCTGTTTTGGTGGACCGTTTTTTCCTCAGATCGAAAGCGCCTAGCAATATATCGAGTTGTGATGTCGGTCCTGCCTGGTCGCCCAGTACACCTCTGCGGTTTCGGTGAATTCGGTTTGCGTGCTGCATACATGTAGCTTCGCCAACCCTCACTACATTGAGGACTGATCCTCTCCGTTGGATGATTATTCCTCTCCTCCAGTTTAGTGGTCCATGAAACATTGTTTACAAGGACAACATGGCCGATCGTGAAGTATCGTGCACGAGCCCCGTGTCTTCGATTGTACTGTCTTTTCATTACTACACTGAGTCCTCCCTTCCTGTTTGGACGCAGGATCGTGAAATCAAAGGCAGTCTTCTATTGAACATGCATTCTGTTGGCGACTTGTCATCTGGGACGTTTTGATTTGGGGTTATCAGGTAGCTGATCAAGAAGGTCTGTAAAACATGACTTGGGGGACCTTCTCCTCTGATCTTCAACAACGCTCGATTCAAGGGGTCGACAAACCTCTCGTCTTGTCCGTAACAATAAGGATGGTAAACTAGGGATCGCATGTGTTGGATGCTTAGCCGTTGGCAGTAATTTTCGAAGATGGAAGAGGTAAACTGAAAACCGTTGTCTGTGACCAACTTCTCTGGCAGTCCGAAATAGCTGTAGAGTACCAATAGCTTCTGTATAGTGCTGTCCGTATTCGGTTGTCGTAGGTTGTGAACTTTCGGCCACTTAGTGTGGGCATCAATGATAACCAGATAGGTTTGCCCATTGACTTGTCCGGCAAAATCCCCGTGGAGCCTTTGCCAGGGTCTTTGAGCTGCCGATTAAGTGTGCAATTCATATTTCCCGGAGTTTTTCGCAGCCGGCCAACAAGATGTGCATTTTTGGCAGTGTTTCTCAATTTGGTTGATCATTCGTGGCCAGTAGACAAAACTGCGTGCTAAAGACTTCATTCGGTTGATCCCTGAGTGCCTATTGTGGAATTGCTCGGGCACTTGTTGGAGTTTCCGGGATTGCTACTCTGTCGGCCAACATGACGCATCGGACCACGATCATAAAGGCCTCTCGACGGTGAAAGTGTTCCCGAAAATTGCCATTGAGGTTTGCGTGTGGCAAGGTTATGTGTATGAACGTCATTACCTGCTTCAAAATTAGGTCCACTTCAGTCACCTCCTGGATCCTCTTCGCTGTCATCAGAAGTGCTCGAACAGCCTAGCTGAGTATGAGGTGTATATCAGGTTCAATAATAACCATTGCGATTATTGTGTTCTCATCGTTCGGTGCCTGCGATTCGGTGAATCTGCATAAAACGTCAACTTGACCGAAGCTGACTGCGGAACGGTACTGTATCGTGAAATTGTAGGCAAGAAGAATTGTCCGATCGCCTCGAGAGGAGACACAGTTACTGTCTGTTGACTCCAATCGATGACCCCTCGAC
>JTDE01004251.1:27035-62029 GCA_014338405.1 Paragonimus skrjabini miyazakii
TATATATATATATATATATATATATATATATATATATATATATATATTCTATAGTTGGATGCTTCTGCAGTCACGACAAGTGGTAGCATCGGACCGTAATACGTAAGCAGAATGTTTGAAGTCAGCAGGGCTGTGATACAATCAAAGAATTGTTGATATTTCCTAAACCACTCCCATTTGGCATCTTTAATGGGCAAACGGTTCATTGGCATTCGGATTCGGTGGAGTTCCGGGAGGAAAGAACTGCAGTGACTGACCAGCCCCAGAAAAGACCGTAGAGTTGACACATCCGTTGGAAGCGACATCCTCTGTGTGGCTTCTACGTTGGCCGGGTCAGGTCGTCGGCAATCTGTGTTCGCAATGAATCCAAGGTAATTGATGCTGGACATTCCAAAACTGCATTTGTCGGCGGGAAGTCGGAGGCCCTATTCACCCAAACGAATAAGAGATTAGTCCGGCTTCTGCTCCAGGTCCTCTGCATTGTAACCCATGACTATAATGTCGCCTAGGTAGACAGCTGCACCAGGAATATCCTTGAGCACCGTATCCATCACTTGTTGGAAGACGGCCAAATGGCAGACGGTTGAATCGATAGAGTCCTTTGTAGGTGCTAATTGTTAGCAATTTCTTGTACTCTTCAGCGAGTGGCAATTGTAAATAAGCCTCAGCCAGGTCGAGCCTCGCGAAACATTTCCCGCCATTCAGCTTCTAGGAGAGATCCTCCAGTATCGGCAAAGGATACTAATGCGTTCGGAGAACTTAATTTGGACCTGTGGAGTAGACTGCACAGTCATATTGTTCCATTTGCTTTCTTGATCACGACAATATGGGTTGCCCATGCTGAATAATTCACCGGTTCAATCATTCCAGTCTTCTGAAGACGTTCCAGTTCTTGCTCGACAGTTGTCAGCGCAGCGTAGGGTACTGGACACTTGGGCCGAAATACCGGCTTCGTGCTAGGATGAAGAGATAAGACTACCTTCATTTCTGGGTAGCAGCCGAGTTCTTCTGTGAACACATCAGTGTCTCTGCTGGAGAGCGTTTGTGAGTTGAAGGTGGGCTTCTGATGTCACCATGTGCTTCTGCTGAGCTTGAGTTCGGTTACAGAGTTGGAGTAATGGTCTGTCAAATAGATGCAGTGTGTCGATCCAATCCAGTCTAAGGAAGGCAAGGCCAGGATTGCAGGTCATCATCATCATTATCATAACAACCATGAGCCTGACCAAAAGGTACTGTGGCTTGGGCCGCCGTTCACCTCAACAGTGACGTGGAATATCTTAGAAGATTGCAGGTCACATAGCAGATACTCTTGATTGACAACCCGTTAAGAATTGTACTGCAGTGCACTTCACCAACGATGGGCAAACGACCACCAGTAGCGCTTTGAGAAAGCTGGGTTGTCTGGCGCACTGTAGGTTTGCCAATCAGGTGCCACGTACGATCAGAGATTAATGTATTGTCGGATGCTGTATCGAGATGTAGTTTGACCGACTTGCCAACGATGGAGACCGATACGTACTTCCTGCGCGTCACGTGGTCGTCGTTCCTTGCTACGAGAACGACCGGCGTTCATGAGAAGCGGGGCTTGTGTGACTTGCGAGAGTTCCGATTGGACAGGTCCTGGCGCTTCTTAAAAAGGCAATGTTCCTCCCTGTGGCCTCGCTGGGATCAGTAGGTGAATCCATGCTGTTTGAATGGAAAATATTGGTCATAATGCCGTCCACCACATTGCCAACACGATGTGGGGGTTTCCTTCGGTTCTCGCGTTCTGACTTTGGTGCAACTTTGACTGGGACATTTGAAGACACCGTGTGGGCGTTTAAGTGACCGCTTTGTTCGATCATAACGGTGTCATGCTTAAGATTCACTAAGAGCTGACATTCGGCAGTGATATCCTGCAGGATGACGACTGGACATTGCCCTATCTTCGCCAAAATCTGTGTTCTGACATCTGCTTCCTTTCGTCACTGAAGCCCACAAGCAAAACCAGACATTTGAATTGATCTTCGGTCATTGTGCGAAACTCGAATCGTTCACACTCCCGATTGACTGTTCCAGCGTACATCACCCAGTCATCGTCTGCCAACTTCACGAACTTCAAGCACTGATAGCGTATATTGAACATAGATGACTGGTTGCCAAAGATTTGGGACCGCGTCTGGATGGTTTCGTCAAAGCTGAAGTCCCTTGGGTTCTTCGGCAACATAAAGCTGGTGTACCGTTTGTGTTCTGAGGTATCCAGTTTACGGAGCAGCAACTTCACCTTCCGAGCATCATCAACGTCTGACAGTTCCACCTTGAAAACATCCTCATACTTTTTAAACCAAGCCTCGAACACAGTGCCAGTCACAGGATCAAAGTGAAACTCACTGATTAAGTTGACTGAAGATTCTGCTGCAAGTTTAAGGGGATTCGGGTAATCTCGTTGCCAGATGCTGGAAACTCAGCTTCTGCATCGATGTTACAATCAGTTTTAACTGCGCCTGCTCAAATTGCTTTTGCTGCTGTTGAAAGAAGATTTGCATCTGCTCGAACGTTAGTAACCTCATGAGCTGTTCCGTCGTCAAATGTTGTAAACCCAGGGTATAGTAACGCACTTGACAGAAATCGGATGCTCATCTCAGCGAAAGTTATCTCTCGACTGTTCTGGACACTTCCGCTCAAACTGATTGGGAAAAATTGTTTTCTTGAGGAAGGAGGCGGTTTTGGATGAGGAAAAATAGATTCACTAACAAATAGGCTTTTTCAAGTGAACACTTTTCCAGCATTAAACGTACACGTAGAGAAGGTTGTGTTAAAGATAGATGAAAACAACTTACGTCACCACAGAGGTTTAAGATTGGTAGAGGACAGGTTCACATTGCTGACCCCACAAACAAGAACTTGACCACTACGTACATCAGAAGTAAAAAAAACCACCGGTACCTATGAAACATTTTTCGCATTATGCAGAACAAACGAACTAATATGTGATATTTAGCTATTTCGTGGAGTACAACGGACTGAAACGGTTGTGTTGGTCAAATCAAGTGATGTGCATGTATTGTGAATACTTTTCCCTCTAAGCACCATTCTATTAACTAAACCAGAAATCAAACAGACTAACTAGCAGACAGACCTTGAACGTATTCGGATAAGGTGAAGAGGACTGGTCCCCGTGGCGGTTTTACACAACGGCTTCAGATGCCGAGTGATGTGACCCCTAGTTGATAACTGCGGCATTAATAAGTAGTCCAGTTATCCTCTTTCTGCATGGCAACAACGGCTGCTGCAATTAATTCATCACTGCTTGCTGCTACTACATTAGACAATTACAATGCTCGTAATGAACAAACGCAAGTAAACTGAAAAACAGAGTTGTGCTATCCATTCGGCAAGAACTCACTTCTTGGTGCCCACTGCTGAAAATTAAATGCCGGCAAGGACCTACACCGACAGCCTCCACCAGACATCGGGTTCGTGTCTCCAGCTGCCACCAGAACAAATTGTTTGGACTGCGAAATTTTTGGAAAAATTGGAAAAGAAATAAAATAGTATCCGAAAATAGTAACCAATTTTAACGCTCTGTGTAACGCTGGGTGTCAAGAAAAACGTTTGTGCAATTTGGAATTCACCTTTAAGAGAGATAAACACGTTTTCGTAGGCGTCACTCAGAAAATTCTAAGTAAACAGCCCGAGAGAATTTCAAAAATAACTGTCCATCACAAAACAAAAGTGTTTTAATGGGTTAGGTGAACACGAGAATGTTTCCAAAGACAAACATATGCCAAAAGAATCCTTTTCAAAGGTCGAGTTTCCCAACGAGGTTCCACTGACCACTTGAAAACATCCGGATACGATGGACAATTCAAACGGAGAGCGCATCAGTATGGAAGTTGAATCATTCTAACTGGCTCAACTAATGACTAGGTTGACGGGAAAGGTTCATACGGCTCAAACATAAGTATGCCTATCTTTGTATAGTCTTGTCATAACTAATGGCTCAACATTCGTTTTCAAACCACGATCTCGACATAAAGACGTCTGCGATTGAAGTTTGAGTGAATACGGATGGTATCGAGCTTTAAAAGTTTGTGATTCTAACGACAGAGTTCACGACTGGTAGCCAAATATTATCGTAAGAGGAGAAATAGTTGATTGAAAGTAATGAGAAAAGTGTACACTAGCATAAACGAAGAGGAATTTTCTATCGTGGTGGAAATACCATAATTTTTGAGAAGTTTCCCATAGAAACGACGTACACTAAAATACACCACGGAATTTCAACCACATTCACAAACCCGTGGCCTCACACTCATTCATCAACGTTTCGTTCAAAAGTGCTTGATTCTAACCAACACTTCCTCTAACCTCTCCGACATTTCAGAAGAACATTGCGTTACGCAAAAAAGGTTCCAAAAGCAGTAACGCGCTATAGCTAACTTGCCAAAACAACACACTCTTTCCAACAGCGTTCGTTATTACCCCTTTGTACACCTGACACAAGATCGAAAGAAATGTTTACCATAGATTCTGGTCTGGCTGAATACTTGAAGCGACAGAGCAGAAGTTGTATTGCTGGATTGAATCTCATTCATGAAACAACTTTCTGCTATTTATCAACGAGCACACAAGGACCAAATAGCCTGTATACCATTAGCACAGACAATTTGGAGTCGATTAGATTACTGAACAACTGCATCCGGAAAACGGCCTCAGATATCATACTAACCGCCGGAATAATAAACGTTCAGGCTGATTACATAGTGGCAACTAAAAGTACGATATACAAAACATGTTCACCAGGTGGATGATCGAGTCAGCTGACAAAAAACCTGTCATAACTGGTTTTTCCTTCCACAATACTAGTAGAATATAAATCACTACTAGTTCATAAAATCTCCTTACAGAACGCTTGGTTCAATCGGGTTGTATCCATTCTACATATGTTAGATCCCGCTACTGTACATCCTTAAAGTGTAGCGGATTTTCAAATCTGTGCACAATTGGTACAACCGAGCTCGAACATTTACGCACAACTGCAGCCTCTAAAGGTAGTACACAAAGCGGACACAATGAGGTTCAGTCAATTAACTGATCGGTTCTTTGCCTTATCACTCCTTCTGTCAAGCGATGAAAAAAGCAAATCAAAACTGATTTTAATGATCAGAAAATTTTACGTGACCAAAGAGATCTCGTGTTTTAAAATGTGTGTAAATGGATAATAAGAATTAACACTGTTCTTTGCATCCATCCTTTATATTGCGCTGAGGGTGTGTGACAACGAAGACGTATTTACCCTAGCTCACAATTTTCAGCCAACTAAAAAATAAACCATAGGTTGTCGGTCCCCAGTTGTTTAGACAAGCAAACACACAGTCCGAAAGCAAAATCAGTTCTACCTTATCCTCAAACAAGAGGATATCAGATCGCAATCGCATGAAGTCTACGTCCTGCGGAGCTCAGCAATGGTACCAGCTACGAGCTCGACGCTTCGCCAAATTATCCGGCCGTTCGCTTTTCACATGTTTTTCCTCTGCACTTTACGCCGTGTTAGTCAAACCGAGGAAACACATAGGATCTGGTCGCTTCATTCGTTAAAGATATTATCGATTGATTTGCCGGTTCTCAGATCTTTGATATGAGGTGGTGCTGATCAGTTTTTTCGAAGTCCGCCATCTTTGTTAAGTAAGCATGACACGAAAGACGATTAGATGCCGACGAGGCCCTTATCTGCTGTAGACACTTGTTCGACATGACACCACAGAAAATTCATGTTTCAATAACCGGAAGAAAGATTAGTAAGGATAGTGTAACGTTGATTTTCGGTTACAAAACATCCACATCTAGTAGTTACGAGGTACAAACCTCATTGATATTTCCACGGCACTGGTTCGGAACAGCTTTCATGTGCATACAACCATTCCCAGGATGCGTGGACTATAGCGCGGTTGTGAGATTTGCATAGAAAAACCGTAGGTCAGTGACGAAGGATCATCCTGTTTGTGGACAATGCAACTCCACATCGGAACACCGAGGAGCTTCCTGACACTGAGCCGCCATCCTTCCTCTAAAAACGTACCTCTGTGGTACAACTGGTGGATCGTAGGGTTGTACGGTACACAGAAAATTATTTATAAGTCAAACCTATTAGTGAAATATTTTACAAGTTATTTTATTTCCATGGAGTCTTAAACACACCGCAATGGAACACATTATTGTTTCACAGGCTTTACACGAAGGAAGAACAAGCGAGCATTGGTCAGAACATCGGTTACGCGTGCCAGACGCATTTGTTCATCAGAATGTTTAGCTGATGAACTTCGACTGCTTACAACCATGTTGAAGGATAATGGGTACCGCTAAACTCTATCAACAAACACAGCCAGTACCGTGTAGCAGTAGACAAGGTTTCCACGGTTGAGAAGAAGAAAGTCTACATTGAAATACCATTCAAAAGTGACGCTTCTTCATTTCGAACAACAAAACGTCTCAGCTCCTCCATTAAACGAGCATACAATGCGGCTGAAATTGTAGTAGCTGAGCAAACTCGTAAGCTACCGTTTCCTTCAGTAAAGGGGGATCAACCTATTGGCGCCAACTCACACTGTATTTACCTATTTGTGTGTAACTGCGGTGAAAGTTACATCGGCAAAACCGACAGGTGCTTGAACACTAGAATGAAGGAACATCGGCTGGAATGGGTTCAGGATGTGACTGCGCAGTCTACTTCCTTCGTCCCGGGATCACGCAAACTTCCGGCTTCGTCTATCACTAAACATGTTGACCACCGAATTAATCCCGAATAAACATTCGGGATTATAAAGCGCCACGCTATTCTGCGTTTCCTGAGTTTCGCTGAGACGGTCGCGATTAGTCGTCTCAAGCCAGCAGTATGTGTACAAAAACAATTATGGACCTAATAGTTTTGCGTTGTTATTCTCCATCTAATTTGCTCTTTTATTTCTTCACCAACCCCCACCCCAATAGTGTCACATACATGTATCCGGTTATTATTATTTGGTACTGAGGACGCAAGACGAAATGTTTGCATCCACCAGTCCGTCTTCTTACTGCTTTGTTCAAATTTAAGAAGGGGACTAACAGCTTCAAACATTGTTTCTATTAGAGATGTTCATCAAGTTTAAACACATCTGCTCTACGAACAGCATCCTCAAAAAATCACACGTAATCCTCAATTACACATGAATGGAACGACATGATCACGGTTTTCAAGTTCTACGAATCCATTTACGCCTTGGTTCGCTTTAGGCATACACTCCAATACAAGATGCTTCACTTATTCCCGAAGATTAAGGATGAAAGGAGTGTGAAAATCAGTGTAATGCAGTATAGTCAGTGCATTACAATTCAACTGATGCAACCTCTCTAAATAGACAAGGGAACGGCCATGTGGAAAAAGTCTCAATAGGTAAAATCTAACTCAAAATTAAGCAAGTTAATGCTAGATAGTTTTTACGTGACATAATTAAACAATCCGTTTCGCTAATAAGGTGCCATTATCAGACGCTGCATGTTATAGGTCTGTGCTGTGTGTAGCAATCCGCAGAACATCCAAATTTTAAATAAAAGATGTACTACTCACAAAATTGCTTCTGGCGGGCAGAAAGTCAAAGTTTCACACACAGCACTAGTTCACAGAAGTTCTACAAAGGACAGACTTGAGTGAACTACGTAGATGCCTAAATACGTACATAAATATCGAAACGAGCGTACATCCAAACGCCTTAGGACCGTTGATGGTAAGCTACTAATATAAAGTACTCCGTAAGCCGATGGGACATGTGAAACAAGTACTAACTAACGGGATCGATGACAATCGGGTGGAAATAATCATCGTTATTATCCTCAGATATGGGGTGTACCCGTGGGTGTTGTGATTCGGGCCATCGTCGATTCTGACAAAGTTCACGAAGTAGCAGGGTAACAAATAAGTACAAATGTGTTGTTAAAAAATGGAGAAGGAATAAAAGCAGTAAAGTCTTAAGAAAAATAAGAAATAACAGCCCTGTCGTTCCGTGTGAATGTCACACTGGCGAGCGTTTCAACCGTGTGGATAGTCGTAAACTCCCAAGTCAGGTAGAGAATACCTACCAGCCTTGTCTAGCTGGGTAGTGAAAGCTTAGATAGTTCGTGACGACGTCATTACATGGCTACCATATGCTTTATACCAGCCATCAGCAGTTAAAATGAACAATGCAGCAGACGTTCCGTCGATATACAGAGTCAACTGGCACTTAAAGAACGCTCGACATGGCTGTCAATAAGTGCGCGCTCTGCACACACAGTAAGCACATAACGACATTAGCAAACTGACATACTTCACTAGGACTCTTCTGCAATGGAGACGACCCTAATGAACATGTCTAGCAGTCTAATCAAAAGCAGCCAATGTCCAAAAATACGAAGATCATTGATTAGCAAAAGAAGTGTACGCCGAAAAGTACAGATGGAACCTGCGCTCCTACGGTTAGGTCAGAAACCTTCTTGTTCTACTCGTATTTGATTCTTCCCGTGTGTCAGAAGCCGTCGCATTATGAAGACCCGTGAGCATCTTAGCGCATTTTCGAAAAAGAGAATGATTGTTGATAAGCTTCACTCGCCATGCACTTCTTCAATCTCTTGTATAGAACGAAGAAGTGTAGCTAATCCAGACAATAATCTCTCGCTGCTGGCTTTCAAAAGAGCAAGTAAAAAAGGAATTCGGACGACGGATTAACAAAGACTTTATGATGAGTCATGAAAACTGTTCCCGTTGAATTCACCCAACAGGTTGGAAATCGCACGACCTCTCTTGAACACGGCATCATGTCGTGACCAACGGTATCCGCATCCACATAACTGAGAATTCCCCAAAACAATATTTCTACTTTCACCACGTCTAATAACAACTACGTCCGCAATCCCACCGATGTGCTTCAAGGCTGGAAATGCGTGTAAACATGGATAATATCTCTTGCGAGTCAAACTGTACATACAGACGAGCAGTTGTCGTTCGAAGTGGTAACCAGTAAATTACAAGGTTCAAATTATGAGGTACATGAACAAAGGTTTGTGGTCTACAATATGAACCATTTTTTAGTTAAACAAGAGAACATTTTTAATTGTAGCTGACTGCGTGAGTATATGGCAAATCAAGAAGCAGTACACTTGGAAAAATTCACTCACCGATGAGTTTTGATGCAGCATTCGGCTAGCCGGAACCACAGGCGCGGATTTCGTGGATACGTGTTAGTCAGTTGTAAGAAGGCGGAAAACGCGGCGGTTGGCTTGCGTGCAAACAACAGTTGCAAACCAAAATTGTACAGCAGAGCATGATGCTGGCTCAGACTGAAGGTGTGCAATGGAAGCTTAGCAACATATTGAAGTGACGCACATCGTGGGCAAACCGGCAAGGGAAGAAGTGAGAGAAAGCGAAAGCTTCAAAACCCGGATTAATTCAAACAGAGGTGTTACATGAATTAAGCCACACCCGGCTGTGAGCTAGCAAGGTAACGTGTGTACAAAAGATGCTGGAGATGTCAACTTCATGAATCCATATTGCGGAGTTGAAGCCCTAAAATGATGGAAACAAGTGTTTAGATAATTGAGAAACGTATAATTCACACGGCAATACACCGGTACAGTGTACAAACCTCATGAATTCAACTTCTGTATAGTTCATGAGGCGGTAGTGACTAAACTGACTGACAGTGGGTAGAAGTATGACACGTGTTTATGAAAACATCGATCGACAGAGGTCCGCATAGAGAGTTCATCAGTCATTTTTGTCGGCGCAGTAAATAATTGAGTAGAAGCAGCACGTGGAACATACATCGAAGCAGTAGTTCCTTCAACCTCAACGCACGTATTTCAACAGGGAGTCCGGTCTCAGACATGTAAATGCAGATTAAAAATAACTGTTTCCATCATTCACACGTTAATAAATATGGAGACCACATTCAATCAGAGAGATTCTCCTGAATAAAACAGATGAGCCTGAAAGTGTCACGTATGCTTAACAGAGTAAGCACTTTTCAAACGGACTCAGGTAGCTTCATTGGCAACTGTAGAATGATACGACAAATTCACTGTATCATATGTAAGGCGAATATTGGCAGAGCAGGTTTAGGGATAGTCAACTTATCAGACAGGAGCGTAAGCTCGAACATACCCATACAAATAGGAAATTCCACCTGGTCAACTCAGTGAGAACGTATTAGTCAAAAATGCAAAGTTAAGCATAAATCACTAGAAAAATAATAATAATAACAATAATAATAATAATAGTAATAATAAATCACAAGCAGAAATGTGGGTGTTAGAACAATCAAAGATGAATTAGGCACTGACCAACCGGTTGGGAAAGGATCAAAACAGCCAGGCGTACGTAGAGACATTACTAACCTGATCAAGCAAATTCCGTTCGTTGGCTGCTGATTGACTGGCAGTTTTTCCGTGGTGGGGATGTGAGGAGGTGTTAGACTTACTGCTACGTAGATGTGTCGGAAATACGTCGCGTATCGTCTTGTCAGTTTCACGTAGGGCGCGACGCAACTGCAACCCACTCAAGTTATACTGCCCGGCTCGGTGATGTACTAGACCCAAATCGTTCCACAACAGAGTGCTCTCACACTGTCCGGTTTCAGACGCACTGTGTACTGGTGGTGGGATATCCGAAAGGTAGCGAAGAGCTTCAGAGTATCGACCCTTGGGAAAATAGAATAAAAAAATATGATAACAGGCATGTATAGATTTAACTTTGATTCGGACTGAAACAAGCCGATTCGAACTGTGGCTGGTCATAAGTGAAGAGATTGACGAGACGGGGAAAAACAAGGAAGATAAGAACACTTGTACATTTAGTACACGTCAGGAGAGGCTACTACGTAGAATACAAAGTTAAACCCTTAGCTTCGTCCACAGAGCCTAACAACTCTAATGGATATGACGGTCAGAGTTCTGTTAATCGATGATGTCATATACATGCATGCGCGAATCTCAAAATTCACCATACTACTTTACTTGAGATAAACGATTCCGGATAAACCAAGTAGAATAGACACGTCAACTGAATAGTGTTGAGTCACTGCCAACAAATTCATCAAATTCCAGCTCACTATCTTTTGAGTTCCGACCGTTTAAGTAGGAATAACAATTCAGGCCCAATCTAGTGATGACTTCATGTTTTGGCACCGTCCCATCGACTACTCTCTGAGCTAAATCCTTTATCCTTAGATCAGGAAAACAAATAGTGTGTACCATGCAAACAATTGAGAATAAAAGATGAAGGCACATAAAAATTAGCACAATGGGTAAAGAACGATGAGGCTTGAAAACGCTGAGTCCATTTTAAGATTAGCAAACGTTAACACCAGAGCCGCACGGAAACATAGCAGACAGTAGTTATTGAAACTGACAACCCGGTAAAAAGATGCGACTAGAAAACATCAACATACTGTTAGCCATTCGCACTTTCTGGGGGAAAACATACCTCGCCGTCATCAATAACCTGCGGAAGTAAACGCCATCCGGATTTCGAAATCTAGAGAGTCGATACTACTTCAAGTACATGACCACCTGCAACTATGCGATTTTCTGAGCAGGCAAAAACTAACAACGGTCCCAGGTTTCTCACCTGGAAAGATGAACACGGCCAAGAATATTAGTCGGATTTGAGCAAACATTACACGTTGATGTGCGCCAACTGATGAATATAAGCTAATCAAAGTGATGAACAGTAATGTTTTAATCGGGAAGCACTGAGGATATCGACGCAATTTCGCTGTTGCTGAAGTCGCCTTGATTAAAAGTTGCTTTAGCTAGTTCAGTTCAAAGCCAAAAGGAGTTCGTTGTCGTATGACATGCAGAATTCAAATGTAGACTGAATACCGTCAGTCTGTTCAAAAGTACACAGGGGTAGTCGTCACTACTGGGGCTCGAACCAGTGACCGGATGATTGGTAGCCGAGTTTGCTACCACTGAGTTGTAGCGAGCACATCCGATGGCACTAAGCTCGAGCTTCCCTTCTAAGGAAAAACCTAGAACCCGACTTTACAAAATGTTTTCGGATAAACCTTCAGTAGTTTTATACTTAATTGACCCTTAGTCAACAGCATTCGTTGACCTTTTGACAACCTTGACGACCATTTCTAGTACCTGTCTTTCAACACCCCGAATCTTAAAAGCCTATTAGGCATTATGCACCTAGGCTCGAATATTTCAGTCAATAGTAAAATATTTAATTTTATGATTTGGGAGCAAACGACGGGGTCAAGAGTTGTTTTCTATACTGATAGAGAACATACCATCTACCTCGGGGCAAGCAAGTCAAGCTCTATTGAAGTGCAACATTCTGTGACAGTACCAGAAAAAGTGGCGGCATTTACAACGTTGGCAAAGATCAAACGCAAACCGATCTTCAAACTGAAACAAATGAATCGAAACGGGAATAGCAAACCTGACCTCTATACTTTAGACTCGAGCAACACTGTCTACATTTAGCTCACATGTAGATGAGGGGAACAGGGCCAACAACGACATTAAGGTTTTAGAACTCCAGAGTGAAGTTGTTAACAGCTGAACATACAAACATACATTCCTAGCCTTTAGCTTACATATGAGTATCATGAAATCGGCTACCGTTGATTGACAGTAGTCACGAATTGGCATAAATAAACACAAACATACGTTGGAAAATGAGCAAAAACAATGGAAAAGACTATAATCTTTAGGATACAGGTTTGTCGCTGACCACGATGGAGACTGCATCGTGCGTGATACGATGCGACGGTTCCCGCACCGCGTTAGCCAAACTGGAAGATGAAAACTTTCGAATGAATCTGAACCGTAACCAGGAGGAGTGTACTCTACATGACAAGTGCTCTATCCAGTGAGCTACGAGGCCAAACAAGAAGCTCAGAAACTTCACGTTGTTAACTGAGCCACCCACTCATTTCATTGCGTCTCACGGAATCCACTAAATGATCTGTCGTGACAGAATTTTTCAAACGGCAGACGTTAGAACTTACCAAGGCTGTTGTTGAGCAGTTGAAGTGTATTACTGACAAGTAGGGTGGTAGACGTGTTAATCTAAAGGTGATCCAATTGTGAAAAGTCTCGGTTTCGGCTGCACTCGAACTTTACTCTTAAACTAATCCCATGGCCACCAACTAGCAATCCTTGATCAGGACTCAAAACAATAGTACCGTCTCCAGAAATTCCACTTCACACGATCAGTTTCTCGTTCTCGCTAATCACTATTCAGGCTTAGAATGCTAATACACTGCTTTGAAACGGATAAACCAGAAGGTCGTTTTCGTTCGAATGATATACCCATCGAGGGTGAACGTTTGCTTTAAGTAAAGTAACACGCGGCGTGAACCCATCCCGGACTGTCTGTTACTGAGGCAGACGCTGGTACAGTGTAGCTTCGTTCGTATACACAGAGGACGACGGGTCCAACGACCGCAACAACTGGATGTCGAGAGAACACATAACTATATGTGAACCACCTCCTCGTGGTGCCGACTGGGCGGTCTCGATGCAAACCTTGACCGACTGAGAGTTCAGCAACTCCAGATAGGACCAACCACTCTATCTGGTTTTAATCGTACTGGTTAAATTCGATCAAGACAATGAAATTATCGCAAGAACCTCCGTACAGACATCCACCAGCATACAGGACAAGCGAGCGGGGTACACCGTTCAGAATGTGGCTAGGTTTGCATACTCGTATGCATCGACGCAGAAATGGTCCAGAGCAGGAAGTGGACACCCAGTCTGCCACAATCTTTGATGGCTCCAACTGTGACCGCAGCTTTCCCACTAAAATTGATTTCAGTTGACACAGAAAGCATGCACATCCCGTCGAACGCAATCGTGAGAAACTCACGTTCATGAAAACCACTCGATCAAATTGGTCTCAGCAAAAATCGGGTTGTCTTGTTAGGTGTGCCGATGCATTGGCTCCGTCGTGCCCCACTCGACGCTAGCTGCATCATCGGCTTCTGTTACATTTCCTAGGTCATAATTTGATAAGCAACCGGACGAGTCTATATGTGCTGAATTGACAGAGGAATACTGTTCCCGTTGCCGATCCAACCACCGTCTCGCAGACTAACAAGACATCGGATATTGGATCCCGAGCTGCTGATCACTCCGATTGGTTTACCTACTTGATCCAAACAGCGATTACCCAACTGGAGTCCAATAGCGAGGCTTTCCTACACAGCAATGAGTTACTAGCTAGTGCCCGCGGTCTTCAGGCAGGCACTTTCACAATGGTACAAGTTAAGTCGTTGCTGAACATGCACGCCTCACAAGCTTTTCCGCACACTTGGCGACTGATCACTCAACGACCTTGTCGTGCTAACGTGGGAATCCACGCGACAAGGAAGCAGATACACAGAGCTAACTATGCAGCAATTCAAACGCTGTATCATCAGCGCAAGAAAGACGTTGCGTTTGCAGTTATTTCTAGAAGCTGCAGAACTGCCTACAAGATGAGCAGCGGCCTATCGGATAATTCCAACGAATACTGGTACGAGGTATTACCGGCCCATCTGCACGTCGATGAACGACCATTTCGCAAGATTCTGCCTCCGCACTGGTCTCCGATCGCCCCGATCACTGGAGAAGTATCGCTCACCTTAAAGAGCATGGAAAACACCGTTCCAGGTTTGGACAAACTGTCGCCCAAACATTTGAAGCGCATGAAAGCTGACACCTTGGTCGGGTACTTCAACCGCATCACCCATGTACCCTAAGTGAACAATCCTTGATCTCCCACCGAGCTCAGATCTACAGCCGTATCTTCAACGTTGATACGCTGTTTTCACAAGATCCTGGCCGATCGTTGGAATATGCGCCTCCAACTGCCCGCTATTCGGTTTGCATTCCTACACCGTGACGGCTGCCCCGAGGCGACCTCCCTACTTCATGTGCTGCTCCGGAACTCTTCAAGTCGGCGTGCGGTTTTTATCGACGTGTCCAAAGCGTTCGATTCCATCTCACAAAATCTGATGATCAGATCGGCCCGTGCTTTCGGTGCTCCACCACCTCTAGCGCATTACATTGCCGACTCCTATCGGAATGCTTCCGCCAGGCTCAACGGCTTTGTTATCCAGTCCCAGCGTGGAGTTCGCAAGAGTGACCCACTGCCCCCGCTCTTATTCATCATGGCAGAGGATGAGGTGATGGCTCTGTCTCGACCCGAGCTTGGCTACCAGGTCCACGATACAATGGTTAGCGGTTTCGTCCACACCGATGATCTGATCCTTCTAGATGAGAATCCGTTGCGCCTCTCCGAGACTTGCAGACATCTCTAGTGCCCTGCAACGATCCGGGCAGAACATCAACACGCTCAATACTAAACTCTTGGTCATCTGCGGTGATCATAAGCACAACACAACCGCTATCTCTAACGAGTCTATTCATTTCGACCCAGACATTATCCACTCACTAAGCGTCTCTGACACGGTGACTTATCTAGGCATTCCGTTCACTTGGACAGGTAAAGCATTCACCAATCACTGTATGCAGTTTCGTACAATGCTGGATGAAACCACCAAGGCACCAATGAAGCCACATCAACGCCTGGAACTTCTGAGACAACATGTGATCCCAAAGATAAATCACTCGTTATTATTGAGCCCAGTGCACTAAAACGCGCTCAAAGCTATGGATTGTATAATTCGCCAGTTTGTTCGGCAGCGGCTTCGCCTTCCTAAAAACACACCAATCAGCTACATCTACACCCCTAATCCACTTAGGCGGTCTGGGCATCCCGAGTTTGTCCACCACCATTCCCATCTCGTGAAAATCTTGAGTGAAGAGAATGCTCTTCAGTCAATGTCCACTTCTGTAGAATGTGGTCATAGATGATTCGTCTGGACCTATCTTGATGGAAGTGAACGTCCCGGTACGCGTTCAGGATGTAGTGGTGACGAATAAAGAGAAAGCCTACGCGGCGTGGATCGATAAAATCTATTATTCGCTAGACGGCCGTGGTCTTCAGAAAATGTCACGCTTTCCACTCTCTAATCGTTGGCTGTTCAATTCAGACCGCATTTTCCCCAGAATCTTTATTCGTGCCATCCAGCTCAGATGTAATCTCCTGTAATCCCCGAAATTCACGAGGTGGCCGAAGTGACCACTCAGTTCTCTGCCGTGGCAACTGCGGTCAACCAGAAAGCCTTGCTCATATTCTGTAATCATGCTGGACCACCCATGGTGTGCGTTGTGCTCGACACAACCATGTGGTCAAAGACCTAGCAAAACGACTGCGCAACTTGGGCTATCCAGTCTTCGAGAAGCTGCGAGTACCAATGGCGAGCTCGTTCATCGAACCTGACGTGATCGCAATTCGTGACGGCGCTGCTGTGATGCTTGACGTCAGTATAATAGATGACTACTGAAGCCAACTTGCCTGGGCGGATAAGGTTGCGAAATACAGAACCGACTCTCATAAGGCCGCCATTCAATCGGTCCTCCACACTTTGGGCTGTGATGTGAATTCTGTTTCTCATTCACCCATGATTTCTCTTCGCGCTATCATGTTTCCCTCTTCATGTAGCACTACTTTTCGAGTGGGACTGCCTCCTATGCAGTGACGGAGTTATGTATACTGACTACGACACGTTTATGCGGTGAACCTGTCGTTAACTGTTTCCATCTCTCTGATAGTTGTCTCACTATGAAGGACATTTTTCTGTCCCGATGCGTGAGCCTTGGCTGTGACAATAACCCTGTGCCTTGAAGAGCTTTGATTTTGTGAGAGTGGCCGTTTATTTTCTTTTCTTGCTTTACCATTTTTCTGTAATTTTTTTCCCTCAAATCCGCTTGCTATATACCACACAAGTAACCTTTCATTTGATTACTGGACTATTAACGGTGAATCGGATTCAGTGTGTGAACGTTGTCGTTGGTTAGTGAGTGAGAGCAAGTAATGGAGTGAGACGGTGAAGGCCGCCTGGTAACTGTCTAGTGGATGCCGTACAATCCTAGCTTACAGTCCAGCTGTCTGTTCGCAAGATGTGGTCACCCTGATGTTGAATGTGGACAAGATCTTTGTATGGTAAGCATCATTCCTTCGGCTTACTTCGTCATGAAAACTAGGCCTTTCTAATGATTTCGTTTTCTCACGGATATACGGCTGTTTAGACCCAATGTACACCAATGATGTACCAATGTGGATGATGACGTAGCAGTGGGACTTGGTTCAGAGCGTTTCTAACCGATGGTGTCGAGTTTTTCACCCCTTAACCTGGCAGACAGTATCTATCAACCTCGTTCAGCGAAGTGGTCACGGTTTACACAACCGGTGACAATTAATCGCCTGGCTAACTTTTGTGCTTCTCCAATGGATACAGTATGTACGTGACATAACCAACATAGACTGTAAATTTTCACCACCCCGGCTAACAGTCAAGGGCTTGTAGATTTCCCAGACTGGAAATCGAGTCGCTTGTACAGTGTACCCATTTGCTTAACACTATGATCCATGGGACCTCCGAGCAATCCTTCCAAAGTATCACTCACTGATAGTATTTGAATAAGGGAACGAAGATAAGAACCCCTGTTGAGCACCATATAAAATAAACACCCGAAACAGATGCTTATAAATGTACACTCTGAGTATGCACTGGTTACACCAATCCGATACATCTCATTATGAATCCTTCATGATGTGGGAAGTGCCAAATGGTATATCGAACAACCAACCCGCTTAGCGCCCATTTGGATTAAGCCACTGTTGTGACCTGAGCAGTTTGACTGTCGATATTGTTTGATAGGCGATTTATACAGCTTCACGACTGGAAACAATCACACAGCACCTAGTTTGAGTCCCAAAAATCGTACGCACAAACAATGGACGAAGCAGGTTACCTTCAGATAAGCCAACTGGGCCCGAAGAAAATGAAGCGCGTGTCCAGTATCCCATATTGTTGCCGGATGTTGCTCCTCAGGGTCGCAGAGGATACCGTCGGACTTTTCACGGTCAATGGAAATGGTTTCACCGACTGAACTACCATTACACAACTCCGAAGAGGCGATGGTAGAGGCTTGTGGTTCAGTTGCCACTGTTTGAACTTGATGGAGTTCGTTCTCAGCCGCTTCTAGTTGGTTCGTGAGTAGACATGCTCGGATGTAAAACAGCTGGATAGGTTTCCGTATTCCAAGTAGAACACTGGCTATCTGCGCGTTTTGGAATCGCCCAGATGAACCAATAGAAAACGGGAACTGTTCAGTGATTTGAGGATTAGCTGAATTTAGTGTGCTGGCCAGAGACATGGAAGACAGAACCATGAGCCAAGTGCCTTTAGGTAAGAGAAACAAGGAAGGAACAATGAAATGGCAAGAAATTAAGAAAACGTAGACTGTGATCACACCAATAAATCGATTCACATGAATAAATTTGTAGAGAAAAGATGTTACCAAGCTCCTGTGCTGCAAAACCAGGTCCAGAATATGTCACACTAGAAAACCCGTGAAAACAATAAAAGTACAGTGTAACAATCTGAACACTATTAGTGCTCGTTAATGACTGGCCGGGAATCAACAGACAAATCGAGAATTTAGTTCCAAATTGCACAAATTGTGTAATTAAGAAAAAAATACCCGTTAAATCGATATTATGCCTGTGGCCCAAAGTTGACAAACTATCGTCTCATGTTCACCTTAATTTTGCAGACCTGTTAACTGGACTCTTGCAGTCAACAGCAGCTGATGCATACCCAAAATGGTCAGCAGATTTTCTCATGCACAAGCCACAAGATCAACAACACTTTCTTATCCCCGAAGATTATTACTTTAATTCGGTGTGCCGGAGAGTTTAGTGATTCACAATGGATCACAGCTCAGTTCACTAAAACTTCGAGAATTTTGCACCAATGGCGGCATACAGCACGTAATTGGGTCTGTTTATCAACCACAGGGTGGATAGACGGGTGGACATGTTCACGAGGCCTTCGCATAAATTGGAATGAAAGGACGGTACAGGAAATGGTTGACACTTCGCTGAGTGACCACAAGGCAACAAGTAACCTAGCCACATTGGGACGGCAGCCACCGTTCGGAGCATCTCTGGGACGACCGGTAAGAATCCCACTTGGCAGAAATGAAGGACAAAGATCCCTTCAACAGAGAAGTGAGTCGATTGCATTTTACCAGGCATCACGGCGGAAGTCCCGGAAAGCTCAAACATGGAGATGCAGTCCATGTGAGGAACATGCGTCACACCAGAGAAATTTGGTTATCAGACGTGGGTCGTTACACATCTAATGCTATCTGTCCCACTGCCCTTTGCAGTTACTTCAATTTCTCCTATCAGAAGTGTTAGTGAAATCCACCGAACCTACGGACATAGTCTACAACTCTCCAACCGCTTATATCAGCACGTCGGTGTCCTTCGACTCGGTGACACGAACATTCCAGACTGGCCATAAACAGCCACCGGAAGACCTCGAGGAAACAGTCCACCAGAGATTGTATTCTGCAGTCTTCATCCAGTTCGGATAATGTGCTACTTAACAATCCCCAGAATGTGGTGGTAGAAACAAACGAATCCGCTCGTCGCTCAAGGTAGGCCAGGCTGAACCTCACTAGTGCGTTCTAGCGATTGGCCGGGGTCTCCAATGTGTCTCCGTCGCAGCGACTCGCCTACCTTTACAACGCCCTTTTGTGTTATGTCGAGAAAAAGATTAGTCTTGTTCCTTACCAAAATCAGCCAGGGTGCAGGTATCCACCGGTCGGAGACTAATTTTGACAACTAACTGTTCTCCCATCCAAAGTTGTCTGCATAATAATATATTAAACTGTTTTGGCTTTCATCGCTTATCAACTGTGTTGATATACGTTGCTATGTAACCGGCAAGGTGACGAATGACCGAAAACAGACTGTTCGAAAAAGACATTTTACTTCTGACGAACATCACAACCACTGGGTTGAAGTAACAACATTACAAAGGCATACTGTTAGAATACGGCACAACAATAAACATAAACACGCCAGTTTAAGTACTATTGTGAAATAAGAGAGATTGGCATGGTAAGTTCAAAGTCCTGCACCAGGGGTGCAGCATGTCACTTATTCCCTTGATCGCATCTCCCAAAACCCTAGGAAAGTGTCTGTAATCTAAGCTTGTTGCACGTATACTTTGAGAATAGAGAAGTAGCAAACAAAAGCTTCCTTGTGAAAGGTACACGACCATCCTTGCATATTGCTTGGACCCAAATCAACACGTTGCAAAGAATTGTAATGCTTAGTCAAGTGCATTAACGAATCTATTGTAGTTCTCTATTCACAGTCGTAAGAGAAAAAAGCTATATGAATAAGTTTAACACTAACACACCGACTAACCCTCGAAAAAATATCAACCGAAACAAACATCAGAAGACTTACAGCGGTGAGGATAACGCAATGCCAGTTTTAAAACGCCTATGCAACAACTATCAATGTGAACGTTAACTGTCACAGTAGATAACACCGCCGGCATGTTGAACACACCATGCTAGTTAAAAAATCGACTCAGACTATTCCGAGTAAGATCACATACACAACATATATTAATTAGAAAATCGGTTGACTGTCTGCGTGTTGTATCTTGACTAAATGTCAGTTCACCATCATCATAATCGAAGACTACACACTAGTGGTTGATGTTAGTGTGAAACTGTCGCGCCATCATCCATGCAACCGAAAAACGTTACCGAAAACAAACAAACAACAATAGCAAACAAACAAACAAGTTGCAAGTGAGGTTACGGTGACATCTCGCTCCTTTCAGCTCGCAATATACTCGCCTCATCAACTGTCTTTACCAATCACAAGATCCCGTAAAAAAAAAAAAAAATTACGCCACACGACCTCATGAGTTAGCTACAAACCATGTAATTATCAAGGCGTCAGTTAGGGAGAAAAACTCCATCCGGAGTAACCAACCAACAGGCGTCAACCTTCATTTCTGTATGTTAAGTCAACATGTGTTTGTTAGAAATGACTAGGTCACATAACAAAAACCATAATCGTCAATGACGGTAATAATGGAATGGTTGATACTGATGCTTGTGTGGTATGTAATCGACAGAAAAAACTCGGTTTAGAGTTACACGTGAGAGAGGCAATAGAACCCAACTTCTGACGAAACCTTTAGCTAAGACTACTTATATGACAGAAAAATGGGAACACCTTGAAAACAAACCAAGCCACAGTTACAATACTTGTAGGACAGCGCTGTTAATTACATTCACTTCGGAAACAATTCAGAAAAATAAGACTAACATGCATCTTGTTCAAACTTTTCAAGCAATCGATCTTCTATTGAGTAAAAGGTCTAGCCGGCGTTCTGTGAGGACTACAGGCAGTGCCCAACTAGTCTGTGTACATATAAATTGAACATCACCCAAAAGTGATAACAGCTGTCGCATTCCCATAGACTTTCAAGTCGGCTCTCTTCGAAAACAAGCACTAGGTTCGAGTTTCGTTCTTGTCCGGACTCGTCACGGCCGGGACCAGAATTCCGGCCACGCTTTCACGAGGCTACCGCGTTGACCGCTGTGTCATTTACCTCACACTAGGCACGACTGAATCATCATATGTGAACGCTCAGCCACATTCTCTTGTGAGTAATGCTCTAGTTTGTGTACATTGGATATGATGTGACTGGCACATAAAAAACACGTTAAGAGCAAGGTGTCGTACCGCAGAGTCGAAACACTCGATCGGGTTGTTGTAATTGTAGCAACACTTCAAGCCAGAGCAGCAACAAACGGCGACAAAGAGTAATATCAGTGGACGGCATCAGATTGATTGTAGACAACAGACTAGGACCACTGGCGGAGTCAGTGAAAGAAGGATCGCGCGAACCAGAAAATTCTCGATCCAGATGTAAAGCGCTCGTGACGCTTGGACCAAGGCCAAGACAGCCAGAAAGAACACGTTCAGCCTTTGCATACTGACGCAGGTAATACAGAGCTAACGCGTAGTTATATTGCAGACTGACAAGCAGTGGAGAGTGTGGAAGAGATGGTTTTGATGAGGTCTGTGAGTGAGAAGGGCTACTGCTCGAGGTCCCGTTACCACGACCGTCAGCGACAGCGGCGTTATCTACGGAATCCGTACCCGGTAAAGTGGTTTCTACTGACATAAGCCGAGCAAGTTCGTTCAGAAATTCTCCAGTATGTGTATAACCATACTTGTGGACGTAATCTAACAAAAGCTTGTTCATCTGGACCTGAAACAAAAATAATCAAACAAGAATGAAGAAAAAAATAGACCAGTTAAAAGAAAATCACTTAATTCGTTAAGCACTACAGGCAATAACAATCCAAACCAACTCAACAGAACAGGCACATATAAACCGGAGAAACTGTAAATGAAAGAAAAACCACCAAGTCAACAATCTACAAAGCTCCGCTGCACTCGTTTAAAATGTTACTGAGGAAGACTGATTGCATCTTACTAGTTAATGATAGCATTACTAACACCAAAAATTCGTTAGTGGTCATAAAAAACATGAAAATATACCTGTTAGTGCTTTTGAGTTATCCATGATCTACACAAAATTTAAATAGTATGTCTATCCAGTAGACAAACACTTCGTGTAACTTCAATCCACATCATTCAACATTCAAAAATAGCAAATATTGCTGAAAACCGGTACACACTCGGGGAACGAAATGTCAAATGATTCCGTACAATGATTCAAACGTCTAAAATTAGAATGATTAATGCTGTTTAGAAGATATTTTGTAATAAGAAACAACAACACAGCAGTATCCAACAAAATTATGTGAAAATAATGAGGCCTAGTTGCTTTAGTTAATTTCAAATAGCCCTTATGCTTTATTGTCTAAGTGTAATACATTGAATAGAACAGAAGCTGACAAATTTTCGGAAATAAAATAAGTTGAGCCTTGGTATTAAGCAAATTGAATTTTTCTGATAGTTCTGGGTTATCGATCACACAGTCCAGCCACAGTTGCATCCACTGTTGTTTTTGAATTTGGGGCGCCTAGCGATACCCAAATCAAATGTTACTGAACATTACATTATAGAGCAAATAGAACTTTGATTAGTTCATTAGATAACAGTATCATTGAGGCTTGTTACCAAGTCACACGTGCACTGAATGCTGACAAATCTCCAAACTAATCAAGACAAGACAGTGCACGTAATTCAGTGTTGAACTTATGAAGTAACATCATGTAACCAATGTCGTAAACAGTGAAGCATCTCGAGTCTGTGAGCAAGGCACTTGAGAAGTGATGCAATTACCAAACAGTCCTACGAACAAAAGCAGAAAGGATCCTCGAACCAAAAGTAAGAAGCGGACCACACTATGCAAGTTTCAGAAGCATCTCCTTGATCTCATTTTTCGCGTTATACGGCGCTAGATGTCATGGCACACGCTGTCATACACAAAATTCCCAAATATAAATAGTAAGAACAATCAAAGTGAATTGGGCTCATGTCCGTGACCACGTGATTAGTGTTCAACATCACTGCAACCACTGAGTTATTTCCAACTCGACCAGCCACGTGTGTTCACGCGATATCCGAAACCTACTTTTGTGTCTTTTGGATTGATTTCTAACAGTTTTTTAAGGACTTCTTGACATCGATCATACAGTTTGAGATAGAAGAAGTGAGCGGCCTCTGATAACAACGTCGATTCGCCAGTGGATGCTTGAGCTCCATCCGTTTTCGTTTGCTCCATTGAATAAACAATTTTTAATCTGTAATAAAAACACAGGTCGGCAGCGATAAAAAAAGAATTACATTACTGCGAAATTTATACCAACAACCCAAGACTAGTTTCAATGAGATTAATTAAAAGCGTTTGAGAATAAACAACCAAAGCGGACAGAATGAAGAGACAACACTATCGGTCATAACTAACAGCTAAATAAAAATACCAAAACCATCACCACCGCAGATCTTTTAGGAATTCAAAAACGTTCCTTTGGTGGAAGTGTTTCTATTTTTTGGGGGGGAGGCATTTCAATACCATAGAGCCCTGTCAACGTAGACAAGACACAATGAGTAAGAGCTCATTGCAAGATGTGTCGAAGTAAGCATGCACTAAAGATTAATACTGGAGCCTCATCAAGATTGTTTTTCGTGACTTAATGACTCTAAAAGAAAGTAAAACAACGAGCAAAACTGTTGCTCGCTTGAACCATTTTCGCCCTATCACCGACAGTAAGAAAAGTATTGTTGTTCACAACCATGACGTGAACTTTTAGTCAGTCACTGAAGTTGTGAATGCCCGTCACCTTTGCAACAAGTCATCAGCAAAGAACATCGCTCCAAAGTCCCAGCATTCAAGTGATGGGCGTTAGGTTGGTACAGACTTTACTAACGAAGACGGGAGAACGATAGCCCTGACACAAACCTACAAAAAAATAGCCTGAACCAATGTATTGCTCGCTTGATTTTGAGAACGAAACGGAACTAAACCGGCTGGTTTTTTAAGAATTGCCTGAAAAAGTGTGAAAGTCCGTGAACGGACTTATGCGCTTTGATAATTCGCCCACTGGTTAACGTGTAAACGGGATGATGTCGGTTCGACAAGGTTGTCACACTCTTTCTTCCTCGGAGGGAAATGAACCCGTTTTAATCCCTAAGTGTTTTGGAAGGCTCGCTAATCAAAAAACGATAGCTAACGCCAAACAATTTTTTTATTGAACGGGAGTGTTTCTAGGTAGCGGCAATATGCACGTTACAAAACTCGACTGGCCATCTGTCCTTTGGCATTCCCAACCACTGACCTTGAGTCATGGATGTTCTAGCCAGACAGATGAATTAGATCTATGATGACTAACTTATTGAAACACTTAGTTTCTTATTGCCAGGACAGCGCCAATCTACCTTGAATCTTACGCCAATCGTCCGCGACATCAGTAATGGTTGCTCGACATGGAGCATGGTTGGTGGTCGAACTTAGTACAAGGTCCAATTACCTTTAAACACTGAGCAGATGAACACGTTTGACTCTAGGTAACAAATATTCGTTTCCTATACATGCATACGCTGTCACTGGGGTTCAAGATGTCGTCCAACGCAACTGCAAGAAAGTATTTTCAAGAAAGGAACGTGTTCACAAAAAGAAAACGGTTAAGTTTAGGGTGACAATCAAGGTTTATGTGTACGCTTACGAAGTGTTCGCCTGAGATGCCTGATTCAGTATATTACAGGCAAGAATTGACGAAAGCACTGCATTACCATTGTGCGACATGGCACCGACTGCAAAAGTGAAAGGTGGGTAATGTGCGCAAAGCCACAGAAGCCGAAGGGCCGCAAGCAAAAGCGGATCAATCGGAAGGTGGAAGAATGCAGAACAAGTAGCTAATCCGGAGAAAGAAGACATCATTACGCCTCAGCTCAGTAAAAGTTATGGTCTTAAAAATAAACGATTCTGACACTTTCTTTTTAGTCAGATTGGCGTAAGGTCGATTTTGGATAGTGTTCGCGTTATGTCTGCCTTCAACATGGAGGTAAATGTAGCATGAATTTGATGTTAGACGCTGATGATGCATTTTTTGTTCCATTGTTGTCGACAGGTCAACTATGTCCGCCAAGATGCCCAAGGACCTTTGCTGATTCTCCTTTTTAATGAAACTCATTCGTTTTCCCTGCCTTTCTTTTTCTTCGCTATACATCGGTATCTATTCATTAATCGGATACCTCGTGAACCAATGTCATGACAAACGACAGCCCGAGCCACAGCACCCATGGGTACAGTGCGAAACTAGAAATTATGAGGATGATGAAGACAGGGATCATCGAACGATGCTGCTGAATGTCGGATCTGATTTGCATGGCAAATCTAGTTTTTTAGTGCCAACAAGCAGTTCATATATGGCTTTAGATCGGTACTCGTGACAATGCCGGTCATCCATTTCTGAATGTTTGACGGTGACTAGAAATGAACGATCTCTGCTTAGTGCCCTGATTGGAGTAACAGAAGTAAGAAGTGCTGTGTGATTTTTGTTGCGTGAATGCTTCTGTGAAAGATTAACTGTTTTTGACGTTTTATTTAAAGTGAAATGGATACCAACTGATATCCTTTCCTCTTCCAATCTGACTAAAACACGCTTGAATATACCTACGAAATGTCTCACTTGGACATTTGGTTGGTAATAATAGGAAGGAGAGTGGATAGAATTGATAAGGCACCAGACACAAAACCGACGGAAATAAGAGGTAAACTACGTACCATGGCAACAGACTCACGATTTTCGGGGAGCCGAAATGGAAAAATAGTCTGTAAAGCAGTGTCCGAAATTGCGCGCTACTTTGAACATGCGCCTATGATAACTAAGTACACCAAGACGGCAAGAACACACACATTGCGAAATGCAAGCGTTTCGTTTAATCCCCTCGGTTTATTAAATAAAACATTCAGCTACGCAGGTTTGGCGTATGGCGACAAGACAATGAAATGAATGACCGTCACATGAGTGTAGTCAAAGTTGGGTCAACGGTTTCACTGTCACGGCAACGAAATTGATTGCGTCAGTATTCTTTGCCAATAAAGGTCCGGTGCGTGACACTTGGTTAACAACACCTCGAAAAACGCAAATATTTTAGGGTTGGGATTGTGTAACGGGGCCTTAGACAAAGTGACGGGGTCAACCACATGACCAGTTGCGATTAGGTGTTTCGTGATCGAAGATGCCCAATTTCTGTTCGGGTGTTGGTATGCTTAGCTGCGTTGAGTCATCGTTTGTACTAACCACTTAAAGATATGTTCCGCCGTCCTCCGTCGTAAGTTTCGATCCGTTCTGTCAATGAATCACCACAAGTGCATGTGAACTGGTAGATGACATGAGAGGCAAAGTTTTCCGAGAACGATCGGGGCAGTGGAGACTAAGCCTGCGGGTCAAAAGTAACAAACGCCATATTGCTGCGGGATAAGTGCGATCAATGGCAGATTTCAACTTTCGATTTACACCGGTAATACTGCGGTCTCTTGTCTCTTCGGCAATAGTTTTGATTTAGAGTTAGCCACTCGTTTCTTGTAACGAGTTTCAAGAACGTTGATCGGATACCCATTCGAAAGCAAAACACTCCTCAAGAGCTCCTCTTCAGAATCTGGGCGGTCGGCCGTGCACAATTTCTTTACTCGATTATAAGAATAAACGAAACGCTTGCATCTTACAAAGTATGTCTTCTTGCTGTCTAAATGAGTAACTAAGCAATCGGATCCGTTGATGGAACAAGTAAGGTCAACGAAGAGGTGTGACCAGGGTCGTTTTTATACAAAAACAAGGTTGTACAATACTTTGGTCGGACCTATGGTTCCCGGTTTTAGATGCACTTTGGTGTCAACTGGATTAAGTCGCCCGATGTCTGCGATGTACACAATCGCGTACCACTTTAAACAACCGTCCCATTAATTCGATTTTCTGGTGACACCATTGTGCTGTTATCCGCCAAAGTGAAACGCAGCTGGTTCTGCAGGCTGCTGCGGACTATGTTCGGCGGTTGTGACTCTTCTGTCGAATCGAACCTTAGGGTTGATATGTGAGCAAACACCGGTATTAGGGCTAATCCTGAAACTTGCTTAAAGAAAGATTTTCCGAAAGGTAGGCCTTTTTACATTTCAAACATACAACCCATAATGTATTAATGTACATTACATTAAGATGTCTGTGCACTTTCAGCTTAGCTTCTTCGTCTCCTCAGTAGAAAAAAAATGCACGAATCTGCAAAGGTGTATTCAATAAACTTGCGTGAAGGAGTATTTGCAGGAAAAGCGATCATAACCTCCGATAATGAATTGTGTTTGATGAGGCGATGCGTTAGCAGCAATACATAAATAAAAACGGGGTTGCAGTTTGTCACATAAAGTGCATAAGGCATGTCTTTTGCGTAGGAACGTTGTTCAAAAATCGGGGATACTGTGAAGTCTTCGCTTTTCAATAGACACCATTTACAACGGTGGTAACCGTTGTCACTGTTTCCTGGTATTGGCTTATATAAATATATACATTTGAAGCGCAAAAATTATAAGGAGTGGTAAACGTGTCACAATAAAAGAAAAATGAAGTGTAGTGTGAGGTGAAAGCGGAAACAAATGTGGAGGGATAAGGAGGAAAAAGATAAAATGATGAACACAGATACCCACAACACCAGCGTCATTTACATTTGTACTTCGACTTATCAGACAGCGTTCTTAACCGAAGATGTTCACTGTCCTTCGGACTCCAGCCAGGAAACCGGGAGCGTCCTACTGAAGCAAGCTTCACGGTGAATGCTTTCATACCCCGAACCCAAGTCACACACTGATCACCGTGCTGCCGCTTCTAGCCTAACCCACTACTCGTAAACAAGGCACGATGTGGCAGGTGGTGGATTGGCATTCGTAAGACGTGGACAAGTTAACGAAGCCTGTCAGACGAGATCAGAATGCTTAACCGTCGACAGAATTTATCCATTCCGAAGACACATCCGCGAACTTCGTTATTATTGATACATTGTTCTCACCACACGCCGCTAATGTTTCTGAGATATCGATGGTCGAAAATGGATACTCTATGAACATTCTGCGTGCGAATGGACCAGGTTTCGGAGCCGTACAATAGAACTGCCCTAACGGTGGCATTGTACACTCTCTTTCACAGAAAGACTGATCATGCCGACGCCACAGATGGCGCAGTTTGATAAACGCTATCCGAGCCTTTGATATGCGATTTGTGAACCCGGCAAATATTCAATCAGCGCCGATACAGCTCCCAAGGTATGTGAACTTCTTGACTACCTCCAACGGCTCACAAGGAAGAGTGAAGGCAGGCACAGAGCCCTCCCAATCTTGCAACAGCACCTTGCACTTAGTAAGTGCAAAGGCTATACCAAACTGACAAACCGACGCCTCTAATCTGCCTATAATGTCCTGAGTTCCCTGCGAGCCCTCATAAACTAGGGCGGTGTCGTCTGCGTACTCTGTCTCTCAAAGTCAAGTGCCGGGAAGCAAATCCACACCGTCATATTCGCAGTCTGTCAGAGCACACTAGCATCTCGTCCACTGCAAAGTTGTAAAGCAAAGGGGACTTTAAACAACCTTGACGCACCCCACTTAAGATGCTACTGGCAGGCGATATGCTCCCATATGCTCTACTCCTGCTCGGAATCTGACAATAAGTTGCTTGCAGGATGTTCACCTACTTCTCAGACACACCCTTCCTCGATAGACAATCCCAGAGTGCAGCTCTGTCAACCAAATCGAAGGCCTCTTTGATATCCAAGAATACAACTGCTAGTCTTCTATACGAATGGTGGAGTTTAAGCATCTGACGAAGTGTGAAGATGTGATCAGTGCAGCCAGTCAGGGCGAAACCCAGCTTGCTCCCGACAGATGTGTTCTTCACGTGTTTCGCCTCTTTTGCGAAGTACAATGACTGTGAGCAACTTTGACGTAATGTGAATAAGGATAATTCTTCGATGATTTGCACACGCAGTGAGTGGGCCCTTTTTGAAAAGAGGGACGATGTTAGCCAAACCTCAGTTATTTAAAACAACTTAACTTACCCAGAGTTTCTGGAGCACAGCCATCAGCTCTTTAACTAAGGCCGAACCTCCAATTGCAAAAAGGGCAGAAGAGGGTTCATCTGGGCCGGGTGCCTTGTGATGTTTCAGAAACTTGATCTCAATTGAGACTTCCGTTTCCGAAGACAGAGAAACGTCAACGCACCAGTGAGCATAGACAGGGTCAGGTGTAGTCGGTGACCCGGGTGGCCAGTTGAACTGCTGTTAGAAATGCTCGGCGCAGTGTCCTACGCGTCGCTGTAGGTTATGAGTAGGTTCACAATTGACTTTACAGCTTATCCCGCTGACATCTGGCTTCCTGCTGCTAGTTTCTCGAATGTGATGGAGAAGCTCCTGAGAGTTTCCGATGGTAGCGGCTTGTTCTATCTCCATAGCACGTTGTGTCCACCAGGCCTCGCTATCCTCTCATAGCTGCTTTCAGAGTTCCAGGTGAGTAAATTTGTTATACTCCTTGCTGGATGGAATATTCTGGCGAGCGTCAAGAAGTTCCACCGATCACACAGGGAACCAGTGGTTGGCAGCTGGACGAGCAACAGCACCGTACTTATGCGTTACATGCTGTATATGTACTCAATATGCTTCAATGTCGTCTGGGGATATGGAATAGAGGTTGGTGCACACTGGTAAGCGTGAAACGCCGGTGTCCTTTCTAGTTTAGATACGTTAATTTGTGGTTGGCAGCGAAGTGGTTTTCCACCAAAGCGCAAAGCAAACTTGGGACGTAACGTAACGCACGTGTTCCAAATTGACTTGCAATCTTAGATACATCCACGCTACCGATAGCTGACGGCCACGGGGTCAATTTGTGTCCACGATTGATTTGGCGACGGAGGTTGGCAGGTGACGCACCGACGCCCGAGTAGTCTAAAATTGATACTTGCCAGAAACAGACCGTTATCAGCACAGAGCTGTATCAACGCTCACCTTTGTCTGTTCGACGAGTACCGTAAGAGTGCGGGTCACCTAAATGACGCTCGTCAGCGCCTAGCCTGCGTACTTAAGGGTTTTTTTCCAGCTAGTACAACAATGTCCGTAAGCCGCACGGTGTGTAGAAGGTAAGCTGATGATACAAGTGTCTTTGACAGTGTCCGGACTCCAGTTTGTGAGACATATGCCGCAGCAACAAACAGACAGCGTTTGTGGTGGGCGCTTCTTGATGCAATAACCACACCTTGGAGTCTGACAGCACAAAGGCAGATGTCTCTGTGAAACGCCTTTACGTTCCCAACGTTGCCATTCATTTAAATGCATCCCTGGCAATTTTATGAAACAGAAATTCTTTTTCAGGGTCTCTGGTGACTAGGAAGTCGAATCTGGCGGTCAAGCTGATGTGATGTTTGCCCTGAGTCCTAACGAGGAAGAAAACTCGTTTAACTGGATCCAGTGAATGGTCGTCAGTGTGCAGTCAGACCTGGCATTTCGGTTGTGTCTACTCAGACCAGAAGGACGTTTATTCGAAATATCTGCACATGCTCCCGCAAACAATAGTTCAGCTGCCGTCAAAAACAATTTCAATGATACCCTCTTTTATTTTTAAAAACGAACTAAACACTCGGAAGTCACTGTGATTGTTAATGAGATGAACACACAACTTGACCTTTTATCCTAGAAGGGATGGCTGAATGGCATATTTGGTGTCCGGGCGCGGTGCAGTGACAACAGCGATCGGCCGTTACAATTGTGCTAACCTCACTGACACTGTATATCGAATTGCGCACTTCGGGACAAACGACGATAATGGGTAGAGTTTGGAGACCGATCTGTGCAATCCAACCGTGAATTGAAACGGCAGCCAGCTAACACCGGTGTCAATCCGATAAAGCTAGCGGTTCATTTTGGAGTAGCCACCCCTGGAGAACACCAATAGAGGTGATGAACACCTGTAGAAGTTTTCCATAGACTCTCATCCTGATAGCAAAATTAAGCACACAATGATCTTAACATATTCACGTGTTTCTCTGGAACGGTGGCAGTATGGAATTGCGAAGTAGACAAGAAACTTTCACTTTATAGACATTCGCGCGCATATCCGTTAATCACCTTAAACATCCAGCCATCCAGGTAATCCACCAAGTCTGATGCGGATACGGGTCAGCTCAGAACAACGAGTCAAAGGCACCTTATTAGGCCACGCATATGGTTCAACTGGTGATACAGAGATTGTGACGCACTGGTTCATGCAAATTGGAGTTGGGGCAGGTGTTAAATTCGATAAGATCCGGTACACCAGAACGACGTTTTCGTCTACTGCTCGTCCTTTTGTTAAGGGCAAAAATGTGCACTCATCTCAGTTTTCCTAGTTCCAGTGACTTCCTAAAATGCTCCAGCAATTACCCAATTTGAAACTTTATCGGTTAAATTGTTTAGCTACCACAGATGTCCCAAAAATGTTACATCGAGAATAACTATACAAGTCCATGTTAACTTCCGCCTAATGGTTTATGCTCAACGAGGCCAGTGACTAGCTTGATGGCTTGGTAACCGGAAGCACCTACCCATCGCACACACACGTAGAACTAGACCAACCATGCTATGTAGTTGACGTTTTTGCATGTTAGTGAGGTCAACTACCAGGTCCGCAAATCCAAAAGACTAGCCCATCACGTGATTTTGTTGTCTATTGAACAGAATTTGCCAGTGAACGTGAAATTGAGGAAAATGAACAATGGATATGATTTACAATCAATTTCAGACAACCTAACTTCCACAACGACAGTCATACTGCCATTAGAAATAGTGAACCTTTTACTCTTTCATTAAATGTTTTGTGGGACACTGGTATACTGTTCTAATTTTTGGGGCAGTTAGTGGAGAAAATATGACTTCCCTTAATCGCCGAAAGCCAGTTGACAATAAAATAATTGTTGAAGGTGGACATTTTTCAAATTAATTCCACTTCTGGTGGTTCTAAGTGAAAAACCAACCTCATTCGTCCTCCTGATAACAATCAAAGCAACTGGGTTTAGTGTCTAACTTCGGTTCCACGAGCTTATCAGCTGAAACGAAGAGGGCAAAAGTCATGTAAAAATCAGTCGGGTGGGCAATTTGGGGAAGCACTTAGTCCGGGGTACGAAGAATGTGAATACGGCTGACGGTATTCAACATGGTCGGTTTCATTCATGTTGGCGTGTGGATAGCTTGCAGTTACAGAAGGCTTGAAAAACGCTCGACTGAAGGAATCAAGTTTACTGATAAGAATTTCACCGCAATTCGACAAGCGTGAAGCTCACATAAAGCACAAGGGACTATAAATAAGTCGGTACACCCACCGTGAGTTGATGTATGATCCCCATTCATCACCAGTCCGGCAAAATTTTATAGTGTGGTCAGTCATTAGATAACTCTTTAAATCTGACGTTCTGTTCTAGCTCAGATGCACAATCGACCCTAAGTTTTTCTGTTGTTCAGATGCACAAGGTCGAACACTATGAATGTGATACGAGGTCACACTGTTATGAAGAAGCCCTAAGACTTTACACTTCGCCGCATTCAGCGGTATTTTGTTTAAGCTACACTAGTTGCACAACCTGCCGAGATCTGATTGAATTCACCGGAGGGGCCACGAATGACTCTTCAGAGCTTTGTGTCGTCTGCGTACAACAGAATGCTCAAAAATAAGCGACGGTATTTCATTGACGTATAGGATGAACAGCAACGGTCCTAAAACTGACACTTGCGGCACCCTACATGGGGCTTTTCTGATGGTTGATTAGGCACCATTAACTCGGATAGAGAAGGTGCGTCCACTCAGATACACTTCCAACCACCAGACCAGTCTCTCCCCAATTCCATACCATTGCAGCTTTAAAAGCAATATGGTGTGGTCCACCCTGCCTAAGGCTTTTGAGAAGTCTAGCAGGATAATGCCCACTCAGTCCTCAGAATCAGCTGTTCTAGTCTACTGCTCATGAGCAGTTATTAAGTTGGTAACTTACGAGTGGCCCTGTCTGAAACCATGCTGTTGAGGGGTTATCATTCCGTGTATGTGGAGGTGTTGTCGGACGGCGTCATCAACAACGCTTTCCATTACCCAGGAACAGATACTGAGAAGGAAAATGGGTCTGTAGTTGGAAACCAAGTTACGCGCATCGCCCTTGTGGAGGGGCATTACTTCACATTGCTTCCAGTCAGCAGGTAGTTCACCTTCCTCTAAGGACTTCTGATGCAAGTCACTTACGATTGCAGCGAGGCTATCCGCACAATTTTTAAAAACCTTGGTAGTATGTTGTCAAAACCCTGAGATTTATTAGGGTTACATTGCCTAAGCTTCGTAAGAACAGTGAGAGGACTAAGGTCTACGTCGGTGAGGACAAAGATAGCAACGGACGTCGAGGTTCCGCAATTAACCGAGAAGGTGGCTTCGGTAGCATTTTACAGGAACACCTTTTCAAGCTTTGTTGATGGTCAGGCCAGAATCTGTGAGCAGACTGGAAATGCCCGGCTTTACTAAAGTGTTTTTAGACAATTGATTTAATTGGGCTACCGCAAAGGATTGTGGTTTAAATTTGTCATAAAGAACGGCCTCGTTACATTTGTTTCTTATAAGCTACTATTAACTGTAAGCTTCCGAGGTATGCGTTAACTTGAATTGTATCCAAGCAGAACGCTTGTAACAAGCAAGTTTTTTTCGTATATTTACGAATACCATGGAACGGCCTGTTACTTTTACTGATTCATAGTGGAACGATTAAGTTAGTCACCATATCAACAATGGCCTTAACGTAGTACGAAAATATTTCCACGGAGGGTGAAGATGGTAAGTTCTGAAGGGCTGTTAGAAAGTAGTCATTCATACTTAAGTAATCCCTCTCAAAGTAGTTGCGTAATATTGGAGGATCAACTACTGCCATAGAAGAGGCATAAATAAACCGGAACAAAATCAAAGCGTGATCACTGCAAACTACAAACATTTCGATGCTAAGGTTCTCAACCAAACCAGGCTCGTTAGTGAAGACTAGGACTAAAGTCGATGATGCAAAACCCTGCCGCTACCTGGTGGAACCTACTGCACTTTCAAATAAACCTAATTCAGTAACTGTTTGCAGAAACAACGCGGCAGAAGCGTCCCAACCGGAGTGTACGTTCACAGCTTTAAAACCAATAGCCGGGTGATTAAAATTGTCCAGTATTAAAAAACTACCTGAAGTCAATTTGACAGCTCTGTGTAAAGCAGCGGCTAGGTTGCCGTCGTACAGTCACTTGCGGGTGGGCGGTATACAAGGGCTAAGGCAAGGGGCTTGTTAGAACAAAAACGGATGCGTACCCAAATGGACTCGGGTACTGGACGAAATATAAGATCGTCTAATTCCACGTGGTCTATACGATTAGACGGGTAGATTGCTACTCCGCCACCCAGCTTACCGATCCTATTCCTTCTTAAAACATTCACGTTCGGTAGTTTTACTTATAAGTTCCTTCAGCGATTCAGCGATTGATACACGGGTTCGAGGCAGAGGCCCAA